>MU105776.1:70248-190749 GCA_012274485.2 Sinapis alba
AAAATGGCTATTTAAGAGAATTGCCCTAAAAAGCCTATTTTGGTCATTTTTTTCCTTAAGAAATATTTTTGTGAAGAACAAACTAAAATAGGCTATCTAAGGGATTTTTTCTTACTAATATACTTTTAACTGTATTATTTTATTAAATAATCTAAAATATAATTATTTTAAAATATAGTTTTGACAAAAATATAATGTTGCACTTTTAGCGGAAAAATACATATTCACGATTTTGACAAGAAATTTGATTTTGCGATTTTATTGAGAAAATATATTTTTTCCGATTTGGGCGGAAAAATATGTCTGTGTTTTTGCGTTAATGGCGGGAAAATGCATTTTTACGGTTTTGGTGAGAAAATGCATTTTTGCGGTTTTTGCGGGAAAATGTATTTTGCGGTTTTTGTGGGAAAATGCATTTTTACGGTTTTGGCGGAAAAAATTGTTTTTGCGGGAAAATGCGTTTTTGCGGTTTTGGCAGGAAAATGTATTTTTGCGATTTTAGCGGGAAAATGTATTTTTGCGGTTTTGGCAAAAAAATACGGTTTTGCAATTTTGGCGGAAAATACATTTTTGCGGTTTTAGCGGGAAAATGCATTTTTGTAGTTTTGGCAAAAAATATTTTTTTGCAGTTTTGGCAAAAAATGTGTTTTTGCGGTTTTTGTGAGAAAATACATTTTTGCGATTTTTGGCGGGAAAAATTGTTTTTGCGGTTTTGGCAGAAAAATATAATTTTGCGATTTTGACGGAAAAGTGTATTTTTGCGGTTTTGGCGGGAAAATGTGTTTTTGCAGTTTTGGCAGAAAAACGCGGTTTTGCGGTTTTTGACGAGAAATGTATTTTTCGGTTTTGTCGGGAAAATGTATTTTTGCGACTTTGACGGGAAAATGTATTTTTGCGGTTTTGGTGGAAAATGTGCTTTTGCAGTTTTTGTGGAAAAATATATTGTTATATCAAAATCTGAAAATACATTGTGTATTGCAAAGGCTGAAACAATACTGAAATGTAGTTGCTAATATATATCTTTGTTACTTTTGTCTTAGAATTTAATTAATGTTCCCATGAAAGCATTGTTTTTGCCATCTCTAAGATTTCATGTTCCTCTACCCCTAAGACCAAACATAATCCAACTAGAAGTTTCTCTGATGTTTGTTTATTGAATCCGATGACTTTTATCGTATGGAAAAGAAGAGGATCGTGTGGACAAAAGAAAAATCATGGGTCGTAAGCTGCTTTCTTTTATAAAGAAAAAATTGTTCTACGGTTTTTGTTATTTCTTTTTTTTTTAAAGCATTATATTGTTTAATAATGTTTTTCTTAAATAATTGTTAAGCATGTAATACATGGTAGACTAAGATTCTTATGATTTAGATACAAGATTTGTTCATTTCTTATTTCTTAGTGGAATGTTATTTTTATCGCTTTAATTGTTCTTGGTAGCAAAAAAAACACTTCCGTTGTGTGTTTCACTTTCTCTCGGCAAATAACACCGAGGATCGTAGGATCTCTATGATCCCTTGTTATTTTATATTTAACTAATAAAGCATCTTCTATTTGATTATTTAACTAAAAGCTATGATGATCACATAATGTAGGTTTTAATAAAATAAAACTATATAGTTAATTAATTAGTATACCGAAAAGAACCAATAAAGTATACATATTGCATTCGTTAACCAAAAAGTGTTATTGCATTTAGATGCACCGCACAGCTACGGTTTCAACGTGATTCATGCTTTTGCATGGTTTCTAAATACTCTTTCCAAATATCATGTGGAAGTTCTTAGTCTAATGGTTGTCATTAATACTTACTGTATGAATATTTATAAATTGTACAGAGCAATCAACCACATTCATACTGAAAAATTCATACGCACATATAAAGTCGGTGTTATCTTATGAAAAGTTGAAGCTTATATATTCACTACTACATTTGTTTAGATTAATGGAAATGCCTTTTGATATTATTTATTTTGCTTTCAGGTAGATCTAGGAAGTGTGGACTGATAAAAAAAAGTTTTACCACTGTTCTTTCCGGAGGATGAGAATTTGGAAACCTCTGCCATTTCGATTCATGAGAATACTCTTGAATTGAACATGGTGATAGATACCATTTTTTCAATATGGATAATAGTACTTTAATTTTACACATGCGGAAGACCGTAATTAGAACCACTGGCCTAAACATCAATCATTGTCAATTATATGAAATTTATAAATTGTACATATATAGCAACTAACCACCATTTTTATTATTTAGTTTGGTTAGCTAAAAATTATATGTGATCTCCATAATATGCTTTTATATTTGTTGTTTGTTTTGGCTTCAACCGGTTCTGGGTCAAACCTAGTGAAAAATTGGTTTTAGATCCTCAAAATTTGTGAAAAAATACATGGAAAAAATTCTTAAAATTATTTTTTGAGGTCCCCAAATTTATCAACAAAAATTTTAGCTGAAATTTTCAAAATATTACTTATGACCCCTTACATCTTAGGACCGGCCATGTATAGCTTCCCTTCTTGAACTGCATTCAATAAAACATATTAACTTATATGTTGTGAAAGAATATTTGTTTCCATTGTCTAATCATCATAATTGATTTAGGATTGTATTTGGAAAGCGGTGTTCTCTGTATTGAGGCTGCAAGCAACTAGGTATGTAGCTGACGGTTTGAAAACAACTTAATAGCATGTGCAAAGGTATGTCTAAGTTTTTTTTTTCTTTTTTTGTCTGCAACATTCTCAGATATACTAATCCTAGTCACTAGAGTTATTATGACAAAAGATAATTAAAACTGCAAACCAACATTAAAAAAAAAAAAGACTACAGTCTATGAAACGAGGCGAGATTCTTAATTTTGAGAATTATTTTTAGTTTATATGATTTAAATATCAATTTTTGGTAATAATTTGTTCTTTAGTTTAGACAATGATATTATTTTTACGTTTTAGATCGATTTTTTATTAAATTTCATTTCAATTGTGAAAATGTTCAATTTTGTATTAGAACTCAATGATTCTAAAGTCAAAATAAATTTTAAATCAGTTGTATACTTTAAAATTTTCTTATACAAAACCTTTAAATAACAAAATGTATTTAAATCATAACTAGGTTTAGTTAGTTTTTCTGGTCTTACTTATCATTCTAGATATGATTTCCAATAATAAAAAATTGTGAGTTTAAATTATTTTAAATTTGTTATACACAAGACAATGAATACATATAAAGAAATTTAAAAATTTCTACCAATTTAATAGTTTAAAATCAATTGTAATATATATATACACAATTTATATTCATATATAAGTGTAAAATATTTTAATTTAAATTAAAGTTATAAAATTACTTTGGACATAACCCGGAAAAATCTCTAGTATAATATATACTCCCTTCGTTCTAAATAAATGATGTTTTAGAGAGTTTTTAATGTTCCAAAATAGATAATATTTTAATATATTTTATATTAATCTTAATTTTATTAAAAACTGTGTAGCCAGTGATGTTTTATATTTATTTATGAAGATTGGCTGAACTAATTTTGATTCGTATTTTTAATAGTATTTTTTAGAAAAGAGTATATATCTTAATTCTTGTGCATATACCCAAAACATCAAGTATTTTAGAACAGAGAGAATATCATTTTAGAGATGTCATAAAATGCAAAGATGATAGTATATTTTATTTAAAAGTAAATATATAAAGCCTTGACGGGTCAAACGTTTCACAATGCCCAAATCCAAATTTAAAACTATGATTTTTAATATATTTCATCTAAAATATAAAACACTTATATATAATAAATAAAAGTTAAATAAAAATTGAATCAGATCAATTGCTTATTAAAACAATAAATTTAAAACATTAAAATATAGTTTTTTCACTTTCCATACAAAATCATTCATTTAAATGAATGTAATCAAATCTTTAATCATAGCAGTCTCAATTGATCAATCTATGTAAATAACTGTTTATCAATTTCAACTTTGAATAACATTTTTATTTGTTAAGTTAATAGTATACAGTAAACAATTTATGTATATTAAATAACAATCATATTTAGTTCCATAAATAAACTATCACCAATTATTTTTGAATGCATATCATTTTAAATAAGTTTCTAGGTTCAAACATTATGCCTTTAAATTATCATAACGAAAAATGTTCAATAAATATATTTTTACTAAAAAAGTCTTATCAATTCTTTTATCTATAAATATTAGCTAAAATAAAATTAAAATATGTTCTTTTAGATTCGGAAGCAGTAATCGATGATTTGATTGGCGTTATTTTTTAAGCCGGCCCTGCTTGAAGTCACATTAATTTGTTAATAAGAAAATTGAAAGATGTGATCGTTAGAATTGTCCCTTTCAAGTTTCAACCATTTAGCTCTGAAATATTTTCACTTCTCTAACATTGTCAATTTTCATCTAATATAAAAGAAATGACCAAGTTTACGTAAAGAGTAAAAAGATTGAATACCCGTTGAAGGAAACAGCTTATACGGCTTCACATCGGCTTGAAAGATAGCTTATGTATATTTTGTATTCTCTGGAAAGGTAAGACATGTGTTGATTTATGCAAGTGGAAGCATTAGATCGGTTACGAGGTCGGCTTCTCTCTTATTCTAGAGAGAGAGAGATTTTCTCTCGATTCCTCTTCTTCTTACCTCTTTCAAATCCTTCAGAAGAAGAGTTCTCGTCGACCGGTTTTTGTTTTACTTCACCGGATTTTGTCGGTTGTTGATTCCGATGGGTCCGGTTTTTGACTCCGAGAAATAGTGGTTCTCTTAACACTTTTTCGTCGGCTCTTGACTCCGGGAAAGGATGATAACGTTACATCTTCTTCGCTGGCTCTCTACGGGGTTCTCCCGATACTTCGATCTACGATTATGGGCTTCTCTGTCTTCCAGCCTCTTGATCCGCTACTCCGATGGTTTCTTCATCCCCACTCGTTTCGGGTTATCGCATCTTCGCGCTTAGTTTAATCTTTAAAGATGTATGTGCCTTCTTGTAAGTAAGTCGGAGTTACAAAGATCGATTGTAGGCGGTTTATTTCTTCGTCGATTGTAGATCCGCCGCATCTGATTTCACGACTCGAGCCTTCGTGTACGCCGTTCTGGTTGAATGGTTTTGCTTCGGGTTCGTTTTCGCCGTCGACGGTGATCCGTCGTGTCTCCTTGCTGGCTCCGGGAGAAGATGGCAGGCTCTCGTCAGAACACGTGTTCTCTGGTCGATGGGCGTCCAGACACGTGGTGAAGCGAGTCGGGTTTCTTCTTCAACGGTTTTGCGTTATGGGCTTACGGCCCAATGTTGTCTTGTTATGTTGCCCAATTGGTTTTTTGGGCTTTTGTTTTATGTTGTATCGGGTTTCGTCCTCTTTGGGCTTTGACCCAATAATAAAATTCAAGTTGACAAAAAAAGATTTATGCAAGTGGTCCTGAGGAATAGTTCGAGTAAGCAGTTGGTGGAACCTACCTTTTTTTTTTTTGGCAGATATTCAAAGTAAAAATACTTGGCCTTTTAATTGAAAAATATTTTCACTAAAAATAAAACTTTATTGCTGGCCGAACAAATCTTTTGGTCCAAATGCTTGCATGTTAAGAGAAATAAAATGTGTTTGAACAATATATTTTTCTTGTGTTCAAAAAAATGAACAGTATATTTTTCTAAATTTTTGCTATTTAAGTTGAATAAAGTTAATGAAATTAGATATTCTCATATATACTTTCACTATATAACTTGAAAAGGCTAAAAATGAATTTGGCTAATTTCATTAAAATTTACAACTCTGAGAAATAAATTAGAAGATTTTTTTTTCCTCTTAGTTATATCTTAATCAGCTCTAATTTACTAATTTTAGTTATCACAATTACTCATTGATATCATATGTGTCTTTACATATGCACACAATGAGTTATTAGAGAATCTACAATCTTAATCTATATATACTCCAAAATAAAGTTTAGAATAAGATTTCTACTCAATTTTCACTATATAATGAAGTAAAAATAAATTTATTCTATAAATAGAATAATGATTTTACTTTTAATTCAATTTAATTTTTACTTAAAAATATGGTTGTAACAAAATCCAAATCTATTATAGAATTACTTTATTTTGAAAAAGAAAAGAAAAATAGAGTTTTGCATTCAAGATGTTCTTAGATTTCATCCAATTAGAAAGCATATTAAGTTAAACTATATATAATATCACGATACTTCTGTAATAGAAAATTCAAAATGTTATATTATATTTGAAGGTGGTTTAACAAAAAGGAAGGTGGTTTATATCAAGAGAAAAATGTGACTGCTTTTTATATTACTATCAAACTCTTATAAATTTAGAAACAAATGCTAAATTTTAAAATAATAGATATACTAGTCCTAAAGATATAAATTATATGTGTTTTTTTTTTTTTGAGAAAGGGCATTATAAATTAGAAGTTATAACCAACCACTTTTCTGTAAAACAAACTAGGAGCCTGGATTTAATTTTATCATCGTTTTAATTCTCTATCAACACACACATATATAGATATATTTATATATTAGCACAATGAAGAACACAAAACAAACAATACATGTTATGATTACTAAGACTATCTCTAATCGAATACTACTTTTCCCTCCATATTTTACACTAAAATACAATAATTTTATTATAGAGTATTTTTGTTTCAATGTTGTTACTCTATTACATAGCAAAATATAGAAGAATGTTATTCTCTTAGACTATCTCTAATGGTTTACTCTATTTTAAAAATAAAATAAAGTAACTCTATAATAGAGTTAGTTGTTGTTTTAATGGTATTATATTCTAGACTGAAAAATAAAGTGATGACAAAAAATAAGTTACTCTATATATAGAGTAAATATATTTCTTATTCTATTATTAGAGTGGAAAATAGAATACTATTAGAATATTTTTATTTTAATTATATTTTAAAGTAAGAATATAATGAAGTTGGAGATACTCTTACTTTATTTTTGGAGTAAAATATAATAGGGAAATTCTCTAAGATAGCCTTTTTAGTTTATTTTCACAAAATAGCACTCAAAGAAGATGTTTCATTAAAAAGGTAAATAAACACTTTTACTGTTATGGTTAACTAGTCTAGACTTAGAGTTTAGAGTTAAATGGATGAGTTTGGAGGTAGGGTTTCAAATTTTAAAAATAAAAAATAAAAATAAAAAAATTCAAAACAAAAAGGGACTATTTTGTCATTTTCTTTTTTGTGGATTATTTTTTGACAAAAACTTAAAAATAACTATTTGAGAGAATTGTCTAAGAGAAATTCCCTTAGATAGCCCTTTTTAGTTTGTTTGTCACAAAAATAGTTTTTAAGAAAGAAAATGACCAAAATGTTTTTTTTAAAAGCTAAAAAATTCATTTTTATGCATTTATACCCCTAGGATTAACTAATTTAGACTTTAGGATTTAGAGTTAAGGGGTGAGTTTGGGGTTAGGGTTTCAAATTTCAAAAAAAAAAATAAAAAAAATCAAAATTTCAAAAAAAAAAAGTCTATTTTGGTCATTTTATTTTTTTGAGGGCTATTTTTGTGACAAAAACTTAAAAGGGGCTATTTAAGAGAATTGCCCATTGTCTAATATAATAGGGCAATTCTCTTAAATAGCTTTTTTTTAAGTTTTTGTCACAAAAATAACCCTCAAAAAATAAAATGACCAAAATAGACTCTTTTTTTTTTGAAATTTTGATTTTTTTTTATTTTTTTTTGAAATTTGAAACTCTAACCCCAAACCCACCCCTTAACTCTAAACCCTAAAGTCCAAATTAGTTAACCCTAGGGGTATAAATGCATATAAATGAATTTTTTAGCTTCTAAAAAAAACATTTTAGTCATTTTCTTCCTTAAAAGCTATTTTTGTGACAAACAAACTAAAATGTGCTATCTAAGGGAATTTCTCAATATAATATTCCTTTATATTTTTCTCTGTTGTAGAATTATTTTATTTTAATATAATATATATATAAAAATAGTGTTTCATTAGAAATGCTTTAAAGTTATTTATAAAAGGAACTATACACAAAACAAAGGTTACATGTTATATTGAGGTAAATTTATACTGCAGTTACCAATTCTAGCATATATGGTATGGAATGATACATTTTTTAAAGAAAAAAAAGTCTGTAAAACTTAACAAAAGAAAGAAGAAACGTTGGCAAAAACTAAAAAGAAAAAAGTAGTCGCTCTCGTTCCGGTGAGGTTTGTCTCTAAACAGCAACGTCTCGTGCTTTATAATTCTAGTTGCTGTCAGCATAAACAGTGTCCGTTTCCCGCACGCCACGCCAAGATCGTTCTTTTCTAGCCGTCGATTAGTTTTGAGTTTTGAAATTAAAAATTATAGTAACAAACCACAAACTATATTTTCCGCCCAAAAGATGGAATATGTGATGATATGGATAGATAACAAAATATATTATGCTGACATGGAAATTACAAATATTTTTTTAAATTTTTTTTATAAATAAAATAATTTGAAAATTGAAAAATTCATTAATTTTTAATATTTTTAAATAATTATTTTTACAAAATATTTTATAAAATATAACCATAAAATATTAAATATCTTCTGAAATATTAAATAATAATATGCATTGCTATTTATATATTTGTAATATTTTCTAAAATATAACCTATAAGATACTAAATTTATAACTACATGTATCATATATACAAATTTACATAATACATCATCTTTAGAACAAAATCTAGACTTAATGGCAACCAACCATAATGAATTATCAAATCCTCCACATTGCAGCCTATAAAGAAAGTTTTAGAGTAATTTTTTTATCATCTCTCCAAAAAGTTCTTATGCACATTAAAATTAGTTTTATAAAAAAGTGATGAATAATTAATATATCTTAAAATTGTATATAAACGGTATAAAACTAATATTAAAATAATATATATATATAACACAATATTTATAGATTAAAATTTAATAAATAGCAATGCATATGATTATTTAATACTTCAGAAACTAACAGTAACATTTTAATTGTTATCTTTTCCAAAAAAGTTAAAATTTATTTTTATAAACTATTAAAAAAATTGTCGTATGTCCACATCATCACACCTTGCCACATCATATTACTATATCACCTTATTTTGATTGGGAAATATAGTTAGAGGTTTATTACAATAATATTTTTAATTTGAAGGTTATAAGTGTTAGCAAAAAACTTGAAAGTTTAGAATGCATGTAAATTTCACTCTGAAAGTTTATAATATATTTTTCCCTTATTTAAAGTTATAGTATTTTTATTTATAGTATACCTATTTATCAATTAAATAACTGTTAGTATTTATTTAAAATTTTAAAATGTATTATCACATAATTAGTAATATCAAAAATGTTGATTCCAATTTTTTTAATATATTTTTGTTAGTGAAAATGCAAACTTGCTTTTCTGTTTTTCTTCTATTTTGTTGATATGTTTTGCGTAAGGCCCTAGTGTTTCAATTCAGTTTAATGGATCAATTTTATCTGTCGGGCCAACTAAAATTTAATTGTTTAATTTTGATTAGTTGAGCCAACCATTTCAATATAATAAATGTATCATTTAAACAAAACAAACCCCAGTTAGGTGTTTGTGTTCGTAATTTATGTGTTGCACCGGTGAGAACTGACGAGGATGAAGGCGACCATCATGGCTAGCCTAGCAACGATGATGACGGAGCTGAGTCACAATGGTGATGTGTGGTCATGGCATGGCTGCGAGGGTCGTATGAACAGCCATAACAAGTTCGAAGCAAAGGCGAGAAGGAAATAAAGGTGGAGAAGTAGAACACAGTTTTGAGATGGATTCCAGTGAGATCTTGAGTTAATTAGGATGATCATATATAGAGGAAATGTCAGGGATGCCACAGAAACTGACGTTGCTGTCATCAGAGTTATGACTTTATTGTGGTGATCATTGCTTCCTACGCAAGCATCATACGAAGCAACTCAAATCTGGACTAAGTCAAACCCATAAATTATTATGTTCAAGTTAGGGTTATAAGAAATGAGTTTCCGAGCAACTACAAAGTTTCAGATCACGTTCAAGGTATCAATAGAAAGATCCTTCTACAGGAAATCTACAGAAACTTACATCTTGTAAATTCCGTCAAGAAATCATTTTGTAAGTTGATCCAAAGTCATATGAATATACAGAAACTTAGAAAAACAATTATGTTGCAGAGACTTAGGGAGATCAGGGAAGGTTTGCATGTGTCCCGATCATACTGAAAATTGTTGTACGTTTAAAGGACACAACATACTAAGATTCAATGGTGGGATTAAAAAGTGGAAGGTCAATTTGTTAGTTATTCTCATCTTTCTAAACCTGTTTTTATGCAGTTTAAAACAGTATAACATGTCTGATGAACTTTACTATTTGGTTGGATAAAAGAGCTCGGATTAAGTTCAATTTGACAGAGTCATTTTAGACTTGTGGATATGAATCCTAGTAGAAGAAGAGATAGTTTAACTCGTCATGATCAAGTGGCTCATGTGAGGGATTTATGAAAGCATAGTTTATATTTTTCTATTATACTACATGAGTTATGACATGATGATTCTTAGTCATTTCATAGTAGTATATGATATTTGTGAATTTGGGNGGGGGGGGGGGGGGGGGGGGGGAGTCCAATAATGCTGCATCTGGATCTCCGTTGTTAAAAAGGGTGTTTAGGCCATTTTTCTAGATTTTACATTAATATTCTTACGGAACTTGTTGAGACTAAGAGCATGTTTAATGGGGTCTTTTAGGGAGAGTTTCTTAGCGGGATTTAAAAGACGGTCTCTTAGTTTTTAACTAAAAAAGTTAAGAGACGTCTCTTAAATAAGAGACGTCTCTTAATTTTTTTAGTTAAAAATTAAGAGACCGTCTCTTAAATCCCGTTAAGAGACTCTCCTTAAGAGACTCCCATTAAACATGCTCTAACTCTCTCGACACTGCTCATCTCCACCAACATCCATTGAAGACTTTACTAAATTGAAAATGTTCTTTTTTTAAAATGAAAACATTTTTATAAATCTTAAAAAACGTTTTATAATTGAAAACGTTTTCTAAAAACTGAAAAACATTTTATAAATTCTAAAAAAGCATTAAAAACATTTTCAAAATTGAAAACGTTTAAAAAGTGAAAAACATTTTTATAATTTATTAAAAAACATAAAAACGTTTTATAAATTACAACAAACATAAAAGCTAAAAAGTTTTCTAAAATCATAAAAACGTTTTAAAACAAAAAAAAATCATAAAACAAGTTTTCAAATCATAAATCTAACATGTAAAACCCTAAAACAATTCTAACAAAAATCAAACATATTAAATCCTAAATCAATCAACCTATCTCATTTCTAACATTACAATCTCTAAAATCTATCAATTCTAATAACCTAACACATATACAAATTAACATATATGATTATTGAGAGGAATAATATATGACTAACATGATTTAAGGGGAGTTTTGGAGAAAGATTCATGGTTGTTCTTCGGTTGAGAGAGAAAATAGAGAGAGTTTAGAGAAAGAAAGTGTTAAAATGAAGAAAAAGAAAACGTTTCAGTTTTTATGTTAAAAATTCCGCCAGATCAAGTTTGTCGGAAATCCGTCTGAATCTTTTAAAATTTGGCGCTTCACAAAACATTATGCGGTTCTTTTTTGGGTAAATTTCAAATTTCAATGAGTTTACGATAAATATATTTTTCCTGTGGAATTTTGTCAAAATTTCTTTCCTTTGGAAAAGTATATTATCTGTTTGTAATTAACCAAAAAAAAATTTGTCAAAAATTTCCAACAAAAGTGTGAAATAGGGTTTTGAAACATAGCAAAAATAGACAGACAATGTCTATTGAAAATATTGATGATTTTAAGGGTTTATAATCTTTAAAATGTTTAAAAACACTTAAAAATACACAAATTTAAAATTGTAAGATGAATCACTGTAAAGTAATTGCTTAAATATAAAAGTGTTAATGAGAAAGGTTATATATTTGTCGATGTATCCATTGCGAAAATATATAACTTTAAAATAATTGAGATATTGTTAACCCACATCATATTATCAATTAATATATATCATGGTGATTTTGCATGTATCCGGTTTAACATTTTGTTTGAATATTTCATATCTGAAACCATAAATAGTCAGAAATTCATTGGCAATTTCTGACAAATTTCCTATGAAAATTCGTCGAAAATCTCTAATGAACTTTCTACGTAAATTTACAGTTCATCGAAAATTCATCAAAAGCATAAACACCCAAACATATACCACAAATAGTTTAATATTCCTCAAAATCATCGGTATTTTGTTGATTATTTCCAACAAATTTTTTTTATCAGAAATTCCTTAGATATTCTGATGAAATATCGACGAATGCTAAAAATTTATATTCTTCGGAAATTCTTCAGGAATTCCTCAGAATTTTTCAACGAATATTTTTCTGTCATAAATTACCATATTTTCTTGTAGTGTAAGTGTTTGTGAATGTTCTTTCCTTAACTGAGCTCCTCTTCTTATATACTTGAACATCTCCCAATTATAACCCTAGGCCGGCGTAATAACCTAGCCGACTTCGAGTATTGAGCATGTTGAGGGATGCAATCTATCTCCAATAATAAGTCCTCTCAGTTATTTGTTGAGAGAGAAAGTCGATCTCAATTAATTTGTTAAAGTGAGCTTTGAGAATAAACAGCTTGATAAAATACCTTTACGAGGTACAGACCTCGGCGGTTAACCGATTTTCATCAATAATTACCTTGGTTATAAGTAAATGACTGAACCGTTTATGGTTTATTTGGGAAATATGAACAGTCTTTTTGGAAGTTATGAGAATTGTGCCACCGCACTAAGTAAGAAAACTAATGATGGCGACTCTTCATTTGCAGTGCAGCTCATTATAAATATTGAGGGACCTTCTCTCTTGATCATTTTCCTGGTTCAATCTTTCTCTCTCTACTTTTTCAATAGTTCCCAACAAAGTTCCAATTAATTCACTAAATGGATCCAATTCAAAGATGTTCGGAGGAAGGAAAAGCTGTAGATGTAGACACTAGTCCCAACTTGCAAGATATCTCTGGTGGTTCCAGTCCCACAGTTGATCTTGTCAGATATTTGCGGGTATCCTCTGACAAAATTAATTGAGGCGAGCTCCCATCAACAACTACAGACGATTGTTGCAGAGGTAACAACTAGGTATGTCGAAGAAAGACGGCATGTACAAACGATAAAATCTGACGTTGTTGTCACAAAGGAACCGCTCCATTTGTTCCGTTTACATATTGAAGGTTACTTCGTGGAAAAATCGAGTCTCTCCGAGGGCCAACTTTGACCCATAATGGTAGAAGGTCAGGACTGGGATGATATTCGTCCTACTCGCTCTACTTACTCTTCGGTGCCGAGTTTATTAGACAAATTGGACGTTCCTGAGAGTTTTACTTTCATCTTCCCGCAGACCCATTAGCGTCCATGGTCACCTCCTGAGGGGTACGCTTGTGTTTACGAGTCCTGGTTTCAGAAGGATGTGAGGTTATGGTTTCCGATTTGTCAGCACGAAAGGATGCGGTATTTTCTCAATTGATAATTAGTATGATTCACATTGTTGTGGCATTGGCCGCCGAGATAGACATCTCTTCAAGTGTGATTACTTTTGAAGATATGACTCGGCCGCAGATGTTGAAGACTTGGTACGTTAGTTTGAAGATGAAGCCCAAAATGAACATTATTTTGGGTCATCAGGTGAAAACTAATGACTGCCAATGGTTCTATTTCTACATCCAGATGAACCATGTGACTTTTGAGGAACCTCTGACAAGCCTCAGAGTGCTATGGAATCCAAATCTTGGTAATAAATTTTGAATTAATGAGTTCCTTGCTCTGTCTAACCCGATTTCCACTTCTAGTTTGGCATCGGACAGACAAAACCTATCACAAAGATTTCATGGAAGACATGATGAAGATCGTTGATCGTAATCACAAATCTTGGTCAAGCATCAATAGATCAAGTATCAAGAAGAGCTTGCTCCGCATACGCCGAGGTATGTTATTCATATTTTTGACATTACCTCGCAATTTGTCACTGTTTTATGCTTCTTGCAACTGTTGCTGGACTTAGTCTAATTTGACACGCAGTGGATTGATTTTCTAGCATTCTTTTCTCAAGTGAGAGTACCGGGAGGGTAAGAGGTAAAACGGCCGGCGAAACCCGACGACGTCGATCCTTAAGCATTTTTTGAAGATGATGCTGCGGAGCAGGGTGATGCCAAAAAAATGACGAGAGCGCCTTAGCTCCTCTAACAATCTTTGATAGCACGAACTGGAAAGTCACTGGATGAAGGTATTGAGATCATCTCATAAGACCTGGCCACCAAGGATCTGATTCTTTTTGAAGGACATACTTCGACAGACCAACATGCTAGTCTGATCATTGAGGATCCAATTCTACATGATCCTATTATGACCAAGGGACAGAATTCTACATATCAACATGATGAAAATACTGACTTTTTTCAGTGCTTGAGAATCGTATTCAGCTCGAACCTACTATAGGTTCAAAAAAATGCCAAGGAACGGGCCATAGAGGTTACTGATGTTGCCATGATCGTTCTTCCTATACCTTCTTCATTTGTTCCTCCTGCAATTTCCTTAGCCCCATCCATCTGCGACATCTTCGTCTATGCCTCCTCCAACACCTCCTTCCATGTTGTCGCTGCATGTCCATACTATGTCATATTCATACTTCAACACCGCTCCATTTGTGAACAAAGAAGAGGAGTGTGCAAAATTGTTTTGACAAGTCGAGACAACCATGAGAGAGATGCCGAAAATATCTGATATGGTCATCCCTGAAGTGTACAAAGATGTATCCTGCATCGGTTTTGCGGTATGTAGTTTTCAGACCTATCTTTTATTATTACATAGTTTTGCTCTTTTTATTTCATTTGTCTTAATTCCAATTGTAGTACACTGATCACACCAATTATATGGTGATGGGGTACGAATCCACTATAGCAGAGAGGACGTTGGACATGCAAAGGGCAATGGAGCGCACCTTGGCAGCTGCGGGAGAATTGTCGAGCCTGAGAGATCAGTTTGTGGCCTTGGAAAGCACTGCTGATCAAGCAATCTGAGAGAAAGATTCATCTCTGAAGGAACTTGAGGAGATGAGGCAGTATGTCGTCTATCGGAGATGCCAGCAATTGCGTACGAGGATCTGCCAATTGGAGAGAGAGAAGGACTCGATCAATCAGGTGCTCCACTTCGAGATGAACTGTTTGAAGCAAGCCCGTCTGAAGCATGCTTTCAAGGTAGAAAGTTGAGATGCAGATGACGTGAAATACTCATTTGGAGAAGTTTGGGAGGTTCGTTGAGGATCAGAAGATAGTGAAAACCAAATTATCAGTGTTAAGTCAAGCTTTGGGCACAAAATGATGTCTCAAGAAACTCATCGCCAAAGGTGTGCCGATTTCTCCAATGGTGATGGAGTAACTCACAGCTGACGAGGTGAAATTCAAGAAGGAATACGACAACCTCAAGATCACTACCTAAACTGAGAGGGACTTGATGCTTTCTCCTACATTTACCTTAGTGATGAGGCCAATCGATCTTTGTCTCTCGTCTTGAAAGTTGGATTGAAAATTTTAATAGTTAGTACAATCTTATAAAATTAAAATATGAGTGTTTTATAAATTTTGCTTTTTGCAATAAAACAAAAGGTTAAATCATTAAAAATCTGTATAGAAAAAGAATTTGAAACTGCAAAAAAAAAAAAAAAAAGACTATACCATTTGCCAATCAAACTCATTAAAATTCCTTCCATACGAGATGACATGCTTATATATGTTTTTGACATAGTTTTTAATACAGCTTCATATTACATTTTAAGTTTTACTGATCCAAAGCTGCAACTGCAGCTTAAACAGTGAGCACTTTGGAAGACCAAAGAATCATGGCATGTAAGTATTTAGAAGTCTTGCATCTATTTAGAAAGTAATAGCATCTCTCTTTCTGTCTTTCTAGTAATTTCAAGAGACAAGCAATACATCATTATGCATTCTATTAACAACCCTACAATTAAACCTAACCTCACCAGGTCTCCCGGATTGCAAATCACCCAGCTTCACCATCCCTTCTGCAAAAGCCCTGAAGAACTCGCCCTGATCCTCACTAAACCTTTTTACATACTCTCTCGTCTCTTTACTCGTGTACAGAGTCTGGTCAGAGTTAAGAAACCCTCTCCCTGAGACCAAGTCTTTGAAGTACTGATTATCAAAAACATGTGGTGTTGCGTCTAGATCTCCTGTCACATTCTCGTCTCCACCCAAAGGACAAAGCTTGTTAAGCTTCTTCTTGTAAACCGGTTCGAGAACTGGATCCGGTTTACCAGAACCGGATTGGTTGTAAAGCCTAAACATGATAGAAAAACACCGACCTTGACCAATCGAGTGTGACCCAGATAAAGCAACCATGTCTTTAACAGAAAGATCGAATCTTTTAAATAGATCAATCAAGAACGTTGCGTTTGCTCTTGGACTCGGCATTATATCGTCAGAATCTTTTTGACTCGCTGTTAAACTGTCTTTCCTCCCTAGCTTCACTTCCCAGTCCGGTCCACCTGTCTGGTTTTCCCACAAGAACCGAAATTACTAAACCGAACATTCACTAAACCGGGAAAGTTCATGATTTGGAGGGAGGGAGTTTCTTACAAGAGCAACGGCGTCACGAGAAGCCATGATAACGATGTCGGCACAAGAAACCGTAGCTGGACAAGCTTTCTCCAGAGCTTCTTTAATGTCGTCTACAACTTCGAAAGATCTCAGTGAATTGATGTTGGAAAGTGATAGTTTTTCACCAAGCATGTTCGGTGTGTCGTCAAGCAACACAGACCCGTCACATCCCTAGAGAGTCACATACACAAAAATATATAATCAGAAGAAAAAAAAAATCAAGAAGAGAGAGAAAAAGATTCATTATGGTTTTACATTGACGAAACAGTCGTGAAACTGGAGACGCATAACGGAAGCGACGCTTCTTGCTTCTCTGAACATTGCTTTCTTCATTTCTCTTCTTACTATGGATTCAGCTTCATGGCATGTTTCACTGTAGAATCTTGGTCGGAGAATTTCCCCGGTGACCACCGTCGAGAGAAGTAGGTAGAGGATGAGATGTGGATTAAGATGAGACATACTTTTTTTTTTTAATTTTAAAATTTCTTTTTTTTCTTTATGTTTGGTTTTCAGCGATGGAAGAAATAAGAGACTTTGTTGGTTTATATAAAGAGTTTTTGGTGGTTTTCGAGAATGATTTTCTAATTTCTGAATGATTTTTTTTTCTATAAATGGGGGTTTTTGCAAGTGTGGTGGTGAGCTTCCAAATATCATTTTTTTCTATCTGATTTTAATGAAATAATTCATAACTAATGGTATTTGGTCACATTGGTTTGTAAAAACTAATATGGAATTAATGGAATAAAAAAGAATGTAATAATATGAATGTGATACAACAAAAAATAGAATGTAATTCATTCAATCCATTCATAAACAAATTTGTTATATAATATCATTTTTATATTTTATCTAATTATTTTTGGAATTAGTAGAATGACCATTTCATTCCATTTATAGTAAATGGTAAAAAAAATTATGAAGTAATAGAATCAACAATTCCACATAATTCTATTCAAAAAGTGTAATCTAGTTGCATCATAATATTATTTGGTCAAAATGTACGGTCGTTAGTATAGTCATAACGAGGATTAGTGTATTGTATTATTTTCATATACTTAAGAAATTGATGTTTTAGGTCTTTTATATTTTTAAAATTGGTATTTTTACTTTACTTAATGAATTCTATTTAAAATTAAAATATAAATATAAGTAATTAAATTTATTTTCAAAAATAAAATTAAGATTTATTAAAAAAATATAAAATTAAGTACATAAAATTTATTATTAAATATGTGTAAAACTTAAAACATCAACTTTCTAATTATCGAAAAGTATTCAATAATAAAATCTAAATAAAATTTAAATGACTGAAAAAATATTTTCCATCTTACTGAATTAGTTTTAAAATAGTTAAGAAAAATGGTAAAACATTTCTATTTGAGGTTAAAAATGAAAATAATAAGAAATAAGGAAATCCAAAAGAGTGGTTTTTTTATTTGTAATTTAAAAAGAGAAAATTTCCTTAATTAGTCCATTTCTACA
This sequence comes from Sinapis alba, assembly GCA_012274485.2. NCBI lineage: Eukaryota > Viridiplantae > Streptophyta > Magnoliopsida > Brassicales > Brassicaceae > Sinapis > Sinapis alba. The sequence continues at coordinate 88,473 of MU105776.1, forward strand.
GGAATTGAGATATATTTCTTCTGATTGGTTTATTTTCAACAAACACTAGGACTAGTTTTTTTTTAATTCACTTTCTGCTAAAACCGCTTATAAAACTAATTGAGGTGCATAATTGTTTTTACCATTTCTATAACGTATAATATTTTGTTTATAGTTTAGTTATCTAAACCAGGAGAATAGAGCCGACATATAACAAAACTGATGAACAATTGTGTGCACTGCGTGTCAAAATGTCCGTCTTTGAAGAATAATGCACTTCATAATATTAATTTTCCTAATTCATTACTATTTTCATTTATAATCAATAAACGTATAGATGGAATGAAACGCTTAGTATAGTTAAATACTATTGAAGCCAACGTTAAGCTAAATTTCTTAGTTATATACTGTATGTAAGTTTTTAGTATCCAACAGTAATCCTGGTCAATGTTCATTGAATCAAATAGTGTAAACACATTTTATGATAAGCTTTTTAAAGGTCATAAGAAGTAAAGTGGTTTCAACTTTAAACGCCACTTTTGACTTTGTAGAAGGGAATATAAACCTTATCCTCCTAACAGCTACGTACTTACGTTGGGTTGGTAAAATTACTCAATTATAAAGTACATATATGCGTTGAAGACTCGAAGCACATCTAACATGCTGAAGGCAACATCCATTAAAGTCATGATATGTTAAAGAAAACACCTCATATCTCATGAAAATACACTTCCACAACTATCAAACTATAAATCTTGGTCATGTATTTGCACAACAACAAAAAAAAAACTAGAGAAAATTTTTGAGAAGAGAATAACATAAATCGAAAAAAGAAAATAATATAGTTAGGGAAATAATAATACTATTATTTTCTTGTCACAATAAAATAAAATGAAATAATAATAGTTGGAGAGATGAGTGATTGGGTGTCGTGAGATAAGCCGATTGTTGTGAGAAAAGGAGGCAATAATTTGAGCCAGTGGTACGCATTTCCTGCAACCGAACAAATTGCCCTTTTAAAACTATTTTTATTTATTTATCAGAAACCTTCAAAATCGACTTTTAGACCAAAAAGAAAAAGAAATCAAAAGTGACTGACACTAAAGGTAAGTCTTCGTCATCATGACTTTGCGTTCGTGGGTTCAGAACTTCTAATACGCTGCCGTTTTGAGATATGATGCTGTCCCTATCTTTAGCTGTGACTTAGGACAAACAGTCATAATTAATACATATGACTCGGAGGTATCTAGTTTCCTAAAAAGCCTATTCGAAATTAGCAAATGGAACGCACATGAAGGCCATTAAATTTGAACTTTTACCTAACCAATATATACGGACCATATCAATTAAAAATCACAAAACTATTGCCACCAACATTTGAATTCACTGAAGTAGAAAATTCATTTTTTACTTGACTAAGAAAAAATCATTTCTTAAAAAATTTCATTGCTTTGGTTTCAATTCAAGCTCTCCAAACTACTGATATGAGTTTAGTTTTTTGCTATTGCGAAAATTTCATTGCTTTGGTTTCAATTCATCGCCCATGTTTTTTTTGTAACTCATCTCAACATACGTTTTTGTGGATGAGTATCTTGCTTTGTAAAAGTTGGTACTGTTTATAAACAAGCATTTAAGAGTTTTCATGCAACAAATGGAGTTGAAAATTAGTTGTAAGTCTTAGAAATGGTATATCCATATACACTTTTCAAAATTTAGAATGGTACTTCTCATGATGTTTTATTTTGATTGGGTAGGGAAGAGAGTTACGTTTGCTGTGATCATATTTGTTATGATCTTGTGACATTCAACAATTGAGATTGAGTTAAAACTAGAGTTGGTTTAGTAACTCAATTGGTACAAGGAGTAAATGGAGGTGATAACCAGGCTGGTTATTGGGATCGACTTTTAATCAGGTTGTACCGGTCGCATCTATATAGCTGATGAGAAAAGGACGAGTCTTTGATACGATGAGAAGCTTGCTGAATCAGAGAGTGTAGATATACAGTGTTCTTGAGCTGGTTCATAGTCTTGAGAAGTAGAGAGTTATTCTTCTTGTTATTGTATATTTCTCTTGGAGTGATTAGTGAAGTTTCTTGCTTGTGCCGTCAAGCTCCAGATGTACAAGATCCATATCGGATCTTGGAACTGGGTTACCAAATCAGGTGTTCTTAGTTTCTGTTAATCTTCTTACTATTACACAAACGAGAGTAGATCGTGAGAGTAAGAGAGCTACAAGACTACTAAGCGATCGTGATTCATAGATTGATTCATAACAAAGTGGTATCAGAGCTCTGGTTGCTTGGATGAAGGAATCAATGGCGAAGATTGAGATTGCTTGTTTCGACGGTCAAGGGGATTTCTCGATGTGGAAGAAACGCATGACGGCACACCTGTCGATTCTTGGACTCAAGGATGCGTTAATCGAAAATCCAGCTACCTCTGGATCTGAGGTGACGATGAAGAAATGCGAAGATGATGAAGACTTCAAGGAGCGAATCAAGCAGCTCGAACATGAGAAGTCGGAGAGAGCCGAGAAGGCAATGAACATGATTATACTGAATCTTGGCGATCATGTTCTGAGGAAACTGGAGGAGTATACAACGGCTGCGACGATCTGGTCCGCACTTGAAAGGTTGTATAATTCTAAAACTCTTCCAAATAGAATTCATCTACAACACAAGTTTTATACGTTTAAGATGATAGACTCAAAATCTATTGATGAAAATATAGATGATTTCTTGAAACTTGTTTCCGGTTTAAGCAGTGTGAATGTTTCTGTTTCAGAGGAGGTTCAAGCGATATTGCTCCTCAGTTCACTCCCTGTTCAGTACAACCAACTGAAAGAAACATTGAAATATGGAAGAGACACACTGACTTTAGAGGATGTGACAAATGCGGCAAAATCAAAAGAGATTGAGTTGAAGGAAGTTCGAGAAACAAATTCCACCCAAAGGTCTGGAGAAGCTTATGTTACTCGGGGAAGACCAGAAAGAAGAGACAACCAAAGGGGCAGAGGCTCGAACTACAAGTCCAGATCAAGATCAAAGTCAAAAGTGACCTGCTGGTATTGTAAGAAAATGGTCACTTGAAAAAGGACTGTTTTGCTAGAAAGAGAAAGATGGAAAATGAAGACAATGGAGAGGCTGCAGTGATGGTAGACAAACTGCAGGAAACAAATGCGCTCACCATCTCAGACCAAGACCCAAGGGACAAGTGGGTCATTGACTCCGGTTGTTCATACCATATGACCTCAAGAAGAGAATGGTTTAATGAATTCTCAGAGGCTACAGGGGGGCAAGTGTTGCTTGCAGATGATAGAGCAGTTTCGGTGCAAGGAATTGGCTCTATCATGATAAATGCAATAGGAGGAACTGTCAAGAAGCTGACAAACGTTAGATATGTTCCTAATCTAAAGAGAAACTTAATATCTGTTAGTTCTCTTGATATGCAGGGGTTTAGGCAAGAAGGTGGAGAAGGAAAGATGTGCTTCTACAAGAAGGGCAGATTAGCACTACAAGGAACTCTATGCGGCAGCCTATACCTCCTGGACGGCGATACAATGACACCAAGTGCCAATGCAGCTGTGACCAAAGATGACACAGCATTATGGCACAAACGATTGGCTCACACCAGCATCCGAAATCTCAAAGTCCTAGCAGAGAAAGGCATCCTAGACAGGAAGAAAATTAGTAGCCTTGACTTCTGTGAGAGCTGCATTATGGGGAAGAATAAGCGCCTCAGTTTTAATGTAGGTAAGCACAACAGCACTGAAATTCTCAGGTATATTCACTCTGACCTCTGGGGATCACCTAATGTGCATCCATCTATATCTAGGAAACAATACTTTCTGTCTATAATAGATGACTATTCTAGGAAAGTATGGGTTTACTTCTTAGCTACTAAGGATGAGGCTTTTAGTATGTTTAGCGAATGGAAATGCCTAGTTGAGAACCAAGTAGATAAGAAGGTTAGATGTCTTAGAACTGATAATGGCCTTGAGTTTTGTAATGTTGTGTTTGACAATTTCTGTAAGAAAAATGGCATTGAGAGACACAGGACATGCGCATACACTCCTCAATAAAATGGGGTGGCGGAACGCATGAACAGAACCATCATGGAGAAAGTAAGATGTCTGTTGGATGAGTCTGGACTAGAAGAAAGATTCTGGGCTGAAGCTGTTGCTACTTCAGTATAAATCATCAACCGCACACCGTCATCAGCAAATGATCTTAACATCCCTGAAGAACTTTGGTTGGGAAAAACACCAGGCTATAGACATCTGAGAAGATTTGGCTCAGTTGTTTATGTTCACATAGATCAAGGGAAGTTGAAACCTCGAGCACAAAAAGGAGTATTTGTTGGGTACCCCACTGGAGTCAAAGGGTACAAGGTGTGGTTACTTCAAGATAGGAAGTTTATTATCAGCAGAAATGCGGTGTTTCAAGAGGATCAGGTATACAAAGACATGCTCAAGGCTGGTGATGCAGAACATATTCAGGAACACCCATCCATAATGAGTCAGGGAAAGAGCTCTGTAGAAATTGAAGTTGTATCAGTCAGTGAATCAGAGATTCAAGATACAGGTGGAGTTTCTCAACAGGAATCGGAGACAGAGAGTGAAGATACAGGAACCTCAGATATGCTGAGTAATTATCAACTAGCAAGAGATAGAGTCAGAAGAGAGATTGTTAGACCTGCAAGGTATACTGAAGACTCGGCACTAGCATTTGCTCTATCGGCTTCAGATGAGATTGAAGCAGAGGAACCTAGGGACTACAATGAAGCCATTAGGTGCAAAGACTGGAAGAAATGGAATGGCGGAATGGATGAAGAGATGAGATCTCTGAATAAAAATAAGACGTGGAACCTGTGTGATCTGCCAAAGGGCGAGAAAGCCATTGGATGCAGATGGTTATATAAACTAAAACCAGGTATTCCAGGGGTTGAAGAACCAAGACATAAAGCCAGACTGGTAGCTAAGGGTTACTCTCAGCGAGAAGGAATAGACTACCAGGAGATATTTGCACCAGTAGTCAAGCACATATCTAGTAGGCTAATGTTGTCTATAGTAGTAGACAAGGACCTGGAGTTGGAGCAACTTGACGTGAAGACAGCGTTTCTTCATGGGAAAATAGATGAAGACATCTATATGCATCAGCCAGAAGGGTATGTGGTAAAGGGTCAGGAAGAAAAAGTGTGCAAGTTAGTCAAGGCTTTATACGGTCTTAAACAAGCACCACGCCAATGGAACAAGTGCTTTGATCAATTCATGACCGAGAATGGTTTTGATAAAAGTGAATATGATCTGTGTGTTTACTTCAAGAAGACATCCGTTGGAGAGTACATATACTTGCTTCTATACGTGGATGACATGTTGTTAGTTTCCAGAAATATGGAAGACATTGTAGAGGTCAAGAGAATGCTTAAATCTCAGTTTGATATGAAAGATGACCAGCCAAGAGGATTCTCGGGATGAACATAGAGCGTGACAGAGAAGGTGGAGTCTTAAAGCTGTCACAGACAAAATACTTGAAGAAGGTTCTACAGACGTTTAGAATGGATGAAGCTAAATCTGTAACTACGCCTATTGGTGCTCAGTTTAAACTAAGGTCACTGGAGGAAGGAGAACAAGGCTCAACAGGGTCTGATGATGAGTTTCCTTATTCAAATGCAGTTGGAAGCATCATGTATGCAATGATCAGTACCAGACCTGATCTTGCATTTGCAGTAGGCTTGGTCAGTATATTCATGAGTAATCCTGGCAAGGAGCATTGGGAGGCAGTTCAATGGATTCTGCGATATATGGTTGCAACTCAGGATGTTGGGTTGGTGTTCCGAAAGAAGAAAGAGAAGTTCACTGTGAGAGGGTACTCTGATTCAGATTTTGGTGGTGACCTTGATAGAAGAAGATCAACTACAGGGTACGTGTTTACAGTTGGTGGAAATACAGTCAGCTGGAAGTCTGGATTACAACCTGTGGTTGCCTTGTCTACTACGGAAGCTGAGTATATCTCGTTAGTAGAAGCTATAAAGGAAGGACTGTGGTTGAGAGGGTTGACTGAGGAGTTGGGATATGATAAGACAGAGGTCTGTATTGGCTGTGACTCACAAAGTGCAATTTGCTTAGCAAAGAATAATGCATTTCATGATAGAACAAAGCATGTAGCTGTTTCTAAACATGTGGCGTTGAAGATGAGTTTTGTGAGGGAGATGATTGAAACAGGGGAAGTGGATATTCAGAAAGTTCATACATCAAGAAATCCAGCAGATATGTTAACGAAGGTTATACCAAGTTCCAAGTTTGAGCAAACTTTAGCTGAACTTGGAGTAGTCAGGTGCTAGAGACATGACTATGCTTGACGGCATAAGGGAAAAGACTCAGATTGTTGATGTCAAGGTGGAGATTGTTATGATCTTGTGACATTCAACAATTGAGATTGAGTTAAAACCATTGGTACAAGGAGTAAATGGAGGTGATAACCAGGCTGGTTATTGGGATCGACTTTTAATCAGGTTGTACCGGTCGCATCTATATAGCTGATGAGAAAAGGACGAGTCTTTGATACGATGAGAAGCTTGCTGAATCAGAGAGTGTAGATATACAGTGTTCTTGAGCTGGTTCATAGTCTTGAGAAGTAGAGAGTTATTCTTCTTGTTATTGTATATTTCTCTTGGAGTGATTAGTGAAGTTTCTTGCTTGTGCCGTCAAGCTCCAGATGTACAAGATCCATATCGGATCTTGGAACTGGGTTACCAAATTAGGTGTTCTTAGTTTCTGTTAATCTTCTTACTATTACACAAACGAGAGTAGATCGTGAGAGTAAGAGAGCTACAAGACTACTAAGCGATCGTGATTCATAGATTGATTTATAACAATATTGTTTCTCATACATGCTAAACTTCTTTGTCTTGCATTTGACACAATATCCATTATGGACGCTCACATGTGTCCAAAACTTAATGGACTAGTTGAAAAGAATAAATGGGCCTTTGAAACAGAAACTGGGTCTGTATTTTCTAAACCAAAATCCTAAGGCCCATTAATAAAGCCTTGAGAAAACAAGAGAACGAAATAATAATACATACACTTACTTCAGTCCTTCCTTCCCCGTACATTTTCGCAGAGATTTTTTTTCAAATCAGGCGGCGGAAATCCAATTTTTTGTCATCCGACAAGAGCTTTGAGAATGGGAAGAGGAAGACAGAGAGGTCGTTCTCAGAGGAAACATTTCAAAGAGAGCAGAGAGAATGTCTGGAAACGCCCCAAATCCGAAGCTACCGAAAACGCCGTCGCTGAGAAACCAACGTGGGAGCCTTTCTTGACTGATAACCCTAGTTTCGAGGAGTACTACAAGGTACTTTGTTCTGTACAGTTTTATGAGTTATTGAGGGTGTAATGGATTTGCGTTTGATTACTTTGGGGTGTGTAGGAACAAGGGATAGTGAAAGCAGAAGAGTGGGATGTCTTCATGGACATTCTTCGTAAGCCTTTGCCTGCTGCCTTTAGGGTTAACTCCAAGTAATCTTTTTTTCCTTCTCTTCACTATATTATCATTTGTTCTTAGTCTCAGTGTTAAAGTTAGTTCCTTTTTCCTTCTTTATGATTTGCAGTAGCCAGTTTTGCGATGACATTATTTCCATTTTGGAGAATGACTTTGTCAAATCTCTTCAGGCTGAGGTAACATGCAATGTTTTGTAACTTCATGATGTGTTTGATCTCACATTGGTTTTTGATTTTATAGGCTATAGAAGGTGGTGAGTTGGAGGCTATTAAGCCCTTGCCTTGGTATCCTAAGAATCTCGCTTGGCATTCTAATTTTTCTCGCAAGGAGATTAGGAAAAATAAGATACTCGAGAGGTACCTTTTGAATTCTTTCTTTCTTATTACTCGGGTATTTTTTATTTTTTTTCTGTATGGTTAAGAAGATTGTGCGTTAATACATGGTGGGGTTTTCAGGTTTCATGAATTTCTGAAATTAGAAACTGAAGTTGGAAACATGACTAGGCAGGAAGCTGTTAGCATGGTAAGAATAAGATTACCTTACTACTCTCTTCCGCCATTAATGTTGTTTTGTCCTTTCTTACTAACATTTTATCATGCAGGTACCTCCTCTTTTTCTCGACGTACATCCAGATCACTTTGTGCTTGACAGTGAGTGAATTTCATTTGATACTCTTTTTGAGACCTAAAAGTCTTCAAAGAGCTGCTCTAAGAAGTATCCGTCTATGTCATTGACCATATAACTATATCCACTTTCAAGATAAAAATAGTGGTCAATGGTTACTAATCATTTATCTTCTTGTGATCTCAACAGTGTGTGCTGCACCGGGTTCCAAAACATTTCAGCTGCTTGAGATTATACATGGAGCATCAGAACCAGGAACTCTACCTAATGGAATGGTTTGTGTTGCTCTTTGTATTTTTAATTTGCAAACTCTGGTTTTAGGTAGATGGATAATTGATTGTTTTTTCCTGAAAAAAAAATCAGGTGGTGGCTAACGATGTTGATTTTCAAAGATCTAACCTTCTTATTCACCAAACAAAGAGAATGTGCACATCCAACTTGATAGTGACTAATCATGAAGGGCAACAGTTCCCCGGCTGTCGCTTGAAAGGACTAAGTGATGATATACCCATTCATCAACTTTCCTTTGACCGTGTGCTGTGTGATGTTCCGTGCAGTGGTGATGGTACACTGCGCAAGGCTCCAGACATCTGGCGGAAATGGTGTTTTCACCTTTGCCTTTTCTCCTATTCATCTTTTACTGATGCATTTGCTGTTAAGATTCTAATTCCTTTTGGTTTCTGAACAGGAATTCTGGAATGGGCAATGGACTCCATAGCCTACAGGTTATTCTTGCTATGAGGGGTAGGCTTTTCTTCTATGTAGTCTCAACTAAATTTTTCATGAAATAAGCTCGTAGAATAACCCGCGTGTCTTAAACTTGTACGCTTGCTCTTGTCCAGGTTTATCGCTATTGAAAGTTGGTGGGAAAATGATATACTCAACCTGCTCAATGAACCCGGTTGAGGATGAAGCTGTTGTTGCTGAGGTAATCTTCAATTAACATTATCACCTTTCGTTATGAATCTGCTATTGGTGTAGCTGTGTAAAAACTCTTGCTTGAATTCAGATTCTAAGGAGGTGTGGAGACTCTGTTGAACTTGTAGATGTTTCTGATAAGCTTACTGAACTCATACGAAGACCAGGTCTTAAGACATGGAAGGTCAGTTTCTAATACAAATCAACCTATTGAACAAACCCTCTTCTATAAAAATCTAATGAGACTACTCATGTATTATGCCTCACCTCTGTTGGATCCAGGTGCGTGATAAAGGTGGGTGGTTTAATTCTTACAAAGACGTTCCCCAAAACCGAAGACGTGGTGTTTTTGTGAGCATGTTTCCATCTGGGAAAAGCCTCAAGGACTCAACCGAAACAACTCAGGAGAATGAGAATGGTGGTGTTAACGGCAGTGAAGATGGATGCAAAGAAACGGATAATTCTGTGGTGGATGCTATTCCTGATGAACCAGTTGTTGAAGTCTCTGATCTTCCACTTGAACGTTGCATGAGGTTAGTGCCTCATGATCAGAACACCGGAGCTTTTTTCATTGCGGTCCTTCACAAAGTTTCACCACTGCCAGGTGATTTTTTTTTTCTTTTTGAAGAACATGTTTCGTGAATGATTGATAGTCGCCTATGGTTCTGTACTTCTTATCTGTAATTTTTCTCTCAGAATTTCAGGAGAAACCAAATCCAAGAAAGCACTCATCTAAGAACAATGCTGACTCGACAGAAAAGTCTCCGGCTGAAGAAGCTGTTGTCAGTGCTAATGCTGAACCAGTAGACAGTCCAGTGGAAAAAGTTATAGAAGCAGATGCAAACAGTGAGAAAGATGATAGCTTGGAGCCTGAGAAGCAAAACACAGAGGGAAAAACCATCACTGAAGAGAAAGAAGCCAATCCGAGTCACGCGGCAGGCAAGAGAAAAGTACCAATGCAAGGGAAATGGAAAGGCTTTGACCCTGTTGTTTTCCTGAAAGAGGAGACTTTAATCGATAGCATCAAGGAGTTTTACGGTATCAAAGATGAATCATTCCCATTGTATGGTCATCTGGTGACAAGAAACACCGACACAAGCAGCGTCAAGAGGATTTACTATGTTTCAAATTCGGTTAAGGAAGTTCTTCAGCTGAATTTCGCAGTCGGACAGCAGCTCAAGATTGCTTCCGTTGGTCTCAAGATGTTTGTAAGTAACAAAATTTATTCTCTCTCGTTTGTAACTTAAAAATTGTTTGTAACCAATTGAAACGCAGGAGAGACAATCTGCAAAAGAAGGTTCAAGCAAGCCATGCTCATTCCGTATATCGTCGGAGGGACTACCTGTGATCCTTCCATACATCACTAAACAAGTTCTCTACACTCCAATGGCAGACTTCAAACATCTTCTGGAACACAAATCGATCAAGTTTTCCGATTTTGTCAATCCACAGTTGGGTCAGAAAGCAACTGACCTTGTCTTGGGATGCTGCGTGGTGATTCTCAGCGACGGTGTGTACTGTTGTGTACTGTTTTAGTTAATGTTAGATGCTTAGGATTATGGGTTCCTTACAGTTTTGTTCGTAGCTCAGGTGAAGAACCGGTAAAAGTGGATGCAACGACAATAGCCATCAGCTGCTGGAGAGGGAATAATAGTTTGGCTGTTATGATCACTCCTGCGGATTGCCAGGAGCTGCTAGAGAGACTTGCAGAGAGAACACCAAAAACAGAAGGTGGTTCCGTTAATGGGAACAATAGCGATTCAGAAGCTATGGAGACAGCTTGAAGCCCTGCTTTTATCACCTTAAACTTTAAATTATGTTGTGTTTTTTTTTTTTCTTTTTTGATTATTCACTTGTTACCTCCAAATTGCTTTTCATATAAGCATCATGACCATTGGACAGATGGGTAGACACAAATGAAAGCGTTTTCTCGAAACCTCTTTGGAGCTTTGAATGTATGCATTCCAAATTCAAAAACAATATACATACAAAAATGCCCTCACTGCCTAACACATTCAGTTCAAGAAATATTTGTTTGTAAAGAATGTGTGTTTTTTACAATTTAGACTGATGGAGGAACAAATCAAGATGCTTACGAGTTACTACAACACATGGTGTTCTTGGATGGAACAGGAATAACAATCTTGTTGTTCACTGTGTGTAGACTTGTAGTCTTATAGATCTCAGTCAAGAGAGTGTTGAAAGCATTCTCTAGGTTGGTAGAGTTTAAAGATGGCGTCTCTAAGGAAAAAGAGTTCGTCTTACTCTGCAGACTCTTTGGCGTCCTTCATGGGAATCGATCTCTGATCTAAATCGTACTTGTTAATGTTCTTCTCAGAGCGTGAGAAGACTTAATTGCAGAATGATTAAGCAGTTTACTTTATCGCTACTTTTACCGAATAAGGTTCAAGTGTATCAAACTGATTATCGGTGACTATGGTGGAGCCACTAAAATACCGTTACTGATGATTTATTGTAAGAAAATAGTAATATTACGAAATAGAAAAAAATATGGCCTATACAGGGATCGAACCTGTGACCTTCGCGTTATTAGCACGACGCTCTAACCAACTGAGCTAATAGGCCATTTGCTTAATTGCTTTCGACATGTATTTTAATTCCTTGAACTGAAACTAGCCAGAGGAAAATGACATTTTTTAGTATTGGACCAGGTATAAATAATAGGCCATTTAGTTTAATAGGCCGGAAAGACCCAACTTTAAAGTAGCAATTTTGAAATTGAGTCGTTAGAAGAAAGTATCATGGAAAAACACTCAACTAGTATTGTTCTGCTGTCAAGTTCTTTTTTGGGTCTATAAGAAATTTTATTCCAACATTCTCCCTTGCATAAAACTATGAATTGGATGGATATTGGTTGGTAGGGGTATGGGAGTGTATGGCTATGATTGGAATGCTTGGAGGGGAGGAATAATGTAATATAAGACCCACGGCTTTTTAACTTTAGTCTAAAAACTTATCCTTTACTACATAAACTATGGATTTGTTTTGATTGGTTGGTTAAAAGGAACAGTCTACCTTCGGCTTGTAGTATAGTCGTTAGACAAAAGGCAATAAGTCTAGTTTTGATTCATTGATAAGTAAATTGCACATACGACTATAAATTTAGTATGAAGACAATAATTATGGATACGCTTTTGGTTGGTTGAAACTTGAAAGGAACTGTACCCACAGCTTTTTAATTTAATCTTTAGTAAGAGACTAAAACTCTAAATACTGATCCTTTACGACCCACCTACGGCTTAAATGAAGGTGCCTCAACAAAGGTTAAGGATCTGTTTTTTGGTTGGTTAGAAGGAACATTGTACCCATTTGATTTAAATTTAGTCTTTGGGCAGAGGCTAAACTTGTAAACAAATCTTTTACGACTCATATGTTAAATGAAAAGTCATTAGACAAAGACTGGATCTGTTTTTTGGTGGTTAGTTGGAAGGAAAAAATGTATCCAAAGCTTATAATGGAGGTTTTAGAAAAAGACTATGGTCAGATTCGGATTCATTGGAACGTCAACTACTGAACCCTCCGCTTAAAGTAAAAGTGTACCTCCACAGTTTAGATTGAAGTCTCTAGACAAAGACTATATATGAGGCTGATTTTAAATTATTGCAATATAAATTGTCTACACGGCTTTTAATTTAGTCTCAGACAGAGGCTAAAACTCGAACATAATCCTTTACATAGACTATGGATCTGTTCTTTGTTAGGTGGAAGGAACATTGTACCCACGACTTTAAACTTGGTCTCTACACATAGGCTAAAACTTAAAAAAAAAAAAAACAGATCTTTTACGAACCACCAACGTCTTAAGTCAAAGTATCTAGACAAAGAAAAAAGGATCCGTTTTTGGTTGGTTAGAAGGAACACTGTACTCACGGCTTTAAATTTAATCTATAAACATAAGCTAAAATTTGAAACAGATCTTTTACGACCCATAGCTAGACAGTCTTTAGACAAAGACTGGACTTGTGTTTTGGTGGGTTAGACTGGATCTTTGATTAATTGAAAATGATATTGTACATAAGGTCTTTAGACAAAGACTGTGAGTCGAATTGTGATTCATTAATAAGGATACTGAACCCACAGACAAAGTGTAAGTCTTAAATGTTAAGTCTTTAGACATAAGTCATGATTGATGCTGAAATACCTTTCCACCAATGACGGAGATGCTGAATTTGGAGTCGAGCAAAACGAGAATACCATCATCCCGACAATACTTGTGTTAAAAGCGTTTGTCCCCAAGAGAAAGAATGTTTTCTTAAGAGGGCGTCGAGTCTTTATTAGCCACTTCGACACAAAAGAATCTGCTTGGACAAACCGTACTTCTTTGATATTGATCTAGGCACTAGAAAAAATAATCATTTTATAGTGAACACGTGACAGTGAAAGTGCGTTTAAAAATTAAACGCAAAAAATTGGCCTATACAGGGATCGAACCTGTGACCTTCGCGTTATTAGCACGACGCTCTAACCAACTGAGCTAATAGGCCATTTGTTATAACATATATTACAAACATATTTACCGACGATAAATTTAGTTCTTTGTAACTCCTCGAATTATATATTTCTGGGCGTAGAATCGCAATACTCTTTGACAACGAACAAGGGTTAGAGTAGAGTCTGGGGATTACACTCTCTATCAGATTTGGTCTGTTATGGATACTTTTTCTGATTTCAATTGAAGTTTTTGTTTTTGCTTGTAGGTGATAGATTAGTGTTAATGTGTGTTTTTGTGCAGAAGAAGGTTTAGTAAGAACTGAAGAAAACAATTCAATGGAGTGTGTTGTTCAAGGAATCATTGAGACACAGGTCCTGTCTTATTACATATCAAAGTGTTCAGATGTTCATGAAAAATCCATTTAAATTTGTAAAGTTTTAACCTTTATTCATATTGGGTAAACTTAGATTTTGATGTTTCTTGGTCCATTGTTCAGCATGTTGAAGCACTTGAGATCCTTCTTCAAGGTCTTTGTGGTGTTCAACGCGAACGCTTGAGAGTTCATGAGCTTACCTTGAAAAGCGTCCCAAATCTTGGTACTTTCCTCTGACAAATCTTTCATACTTAATAATATCAATCTGATTATGAATCTTCTTCACCTTTTCAGGAGTTGTATCTTCAGAAGTTAGGCTTTTATGTGATCTTGACCAACAACCAGAGCCCACATGGTACACCTTGTTGTTTGTATATGTTATCAAAAGGAGTCTTCTAATCAAGAGAATCTTGTTTTTTAGGACGGTTAAACATGTTGGTGGCGCGATGAGAGGTGCAGGAGCTGATCAAATCTCTGTTATGGTAAGAACCATGATTGAAAGTAAAGTCAGCAAGAACGCTTTGCGTATGTTCTACTCGCTTGGTTACAAACTAGACCACGAGCTTCTCAAAGTTGGCTTCGCTTTTCATTTTCAACGGACAGCACACATAAGTGTCTCTGTATCTTCAGTGAACAAGATGCCTAAGATTCATGCCATAGATGAGGCTGTTCCTGTAACACCTGGGATGCAGATTGTTGTTGTAACAGCTCCAGCAACACCTGAGAATTACAGTGAAGTTGCAGCTGCAGTTTCATCTTTCTGTGAATTTCTCGCTCCGTAAGATTCTTTTTATTACACTCATTCATGATAGATATAGTGTTGTCTTTGATCTGATCCATATCCATTGTTTTCTTTCAGGCTTGTGCACTTGTCGAAACCCTTCATCTCTACGGGAGTTGTGCCCACAGCAGCTGCTGCTGCTGCGTCTCTTATGTCGGATGGAGGTGGTACTACATTATGAGAAGTTGCGAGTTGTGTTCTTTTTGTTTAATGTAGTGTATTTTGTTCACATCACACGATGGCTACACGAGAGTTCGAATCTCTCTCACCCCATTTCTACTATTTTTTTGCCTTGGTATTTTGAAAGAAGACACATTGGCGCTTAGGAACTGGTCTATGCATTAGTCACTAAATAGTTAAGTTCAAAACAGAAGAGCGTACTAAAAAGCCTTAAGCGATGTCAGATGTGCGAAGATCAAAGACATGACCAGTGCCATTACAGGACGAGCAAGTCAGGGCTTCTTGCTTCACACCGAGAGGAGTTTTCACTGATGTGTACACATGACCTTGCCCGGCGCAAGTGGTGCATTTGGCCATAAGAGTCTTTAGAGAATACCAATCGGGACAAGTCCTCTTGATGGGTACTATTACTTCATCCTCACTTATATCGTCAAGAGCTTTCATTTCATCTAACAAGACCTGCACCAACCAAAAGAAAAAAAGCTTTGCTCAACAGACTCTAGAACAAAAAAGAAGGAAGTTAAGGGGTTTCATTTTCACCTCATATGCATATGTTATTTCTATGAATTTATCTGCTGCATCAGCATCCCTGTAAGCTTAAGGTTCAATACTTTAAATCTTCACTAAGATGAAGGCTTTTTGTGCACTTACTTGTTAACATCTGGATGATACCTCAAAGCCAGTTTCCGGTAAGCTTTACACAAGAGCAAGAGCAAATCAGAGTGTCATACCAAAAAAAGTAGTACAAAGAGAAGATTTTTCAGATAACAGGAGGGTTTGATTATGGATGACGTCAACTACACCTCTTTTAAGCTCAGATAGGGTTGTATACTCTGAAACTCCAAGAAGGGAATAGTAAACCTAGAAATCATACAAATTAAAAAGTGATGCATAATAACATTCTCAGTAAAAAAAAGGGGAAGAAAAAATAGGAACACTCACTGCTTTATCAAATATACTGGCCCTTAAAGCTCTGTGATTCTTCATATTTCTGGACAGTAACGTCAATGGCAAGGAGAACATCTTCGACCTTGAAGCTCCCAAACAATTTATTTGGCTTCTCATGGAACTGGCAAAAAGAAAAGAGAGGAAACTTTGAGATACTCTTTCCAAAAAGTTTCCAGTGGGACACTTTTTGATCAACAATGTTTGAGGAAGGCAAGTAGAGGAGAGCCTATACTTTTGCTCGATTCTGCTGGGATGATAAGCTCTAACTGCAAATTGACTACTTCTAAATTGTGTTACACCCATTTTAGCTTAATAACACTCCCTGCAACCCAATTAAGTAGCTTTCATCTGTCTTTCTTACTCTACCAGTCCACAAACAGATCATGAATCAAACACTAACCCCATTTCTTTAATCAAATAAGGGAAAATGAAAAAAAAATTCTTTCAAATGCAATATACAGTAACAGAGAGAGAAATAAACAACATTTGCATCGTTAAAAAAAAGTAATCTAGGTAGAACTAACTAACACATACTTCAAACCAAGCTTTCAGAGAAAAATATAAGCAATGCACATCACATAAAGGCAAAACCTTTCCATAGAAAACCCTAGTTGTATTGACAACGAGTCCCAACACAGAATCTAAAGAGGGAAGGTGAATCGTACATCAAATCTCCATAGACATATTTGTTCGATTATTAGAGTTTTTGATAAAATTGTTCAAAAGGGGTGGTGGCGCAGTTGGCTAGCTCCTAGGTCTCATAGCTTCTGAGTAATCCTGAGGTCGAGAGTTCGAGCCTCTCTCACCCCAATTATTTTTTCAACCCTTAATTAAAATTCACACCCCTGAGGTCTGGAGTATGCATTTATCAGCCAATCAGTAATAAAATTCCAAATACACCTAAGCAGTTTTGATATATATTGTAAAATTAAAACTTTGATTAACAAAAACTCAAAAAGATCTTCAATTTCCCTCCACCAAAACAACAATGATCATTTTCATTATCCCTTTACTTCCTGTTTTGCAAGAGTGATTCCAATTATAATAAGCTTACAGAGCAGTAGAACAATGTGTATTCATTCATATAAAAGATTCACATTTCCAAAATTTCTTCTTTCTAATTTCATCTACTACTACTACTGCTGCTATTAGCAGTCTTGTTCTTGCTCATATCAGCAAGCTCCTCAATAAGCTTCTTCTCCTCTTTGCTCAATCTCTTTGGTATCTCCACTTGCACTCTCACCAACTGATCCCCTCTCATGTTACTCTTGTTCAACACCGGAACTCCCTTTTTCGCCATCACCAGCGTCGTCCCCGGTTGTGTCCCTGCTGGTACTTTCAAATCCACTGTCCCATCCACCGTTGGGACCTTCAGTGTGGTCCCTAAGATAGCATCTATATATGATATCTTGCAAGTGTAGAGAATATTAGTGTCCTCCCGTTTCAGAACCGGGTCCGGTATAACCTCTATAACAACAAACAGATCGCCTGCTGACCCGCCTTTCTTCCCTGCATTGCCTTCTCCTCTTACTCTCAACCGGCTACCGGAATCAACCCCGGCTGGTACTTTGAGACTTATACGTTTCGTCTTCCTCACGCGTCCGTCTCCAGAGCAAGTACCGCACGGTGTGGAGATCTCTCCAGTGCCGTTACAGGACGAGCAAGTCATGACTTGTTGGAATACACCGAGAGGAGTTCTTGCTGATGAAACTACTTGGCCTTGACCGCCACACGTGGTGCATTTGGTCGGTTTGGTTCCTGGTTTTGCACCTGAACCTTCGCAAGTCCCGCAGCTCTCGAGCCTGGTTATCTCTATCTCCTTCTCCATCCCGAAAACTGCTTCTTTGAAGTTCAAGATTAGCGAGTAATACTCGTCTTGACCATCCACGGCTCTGCTTCTTGAACCTCTGCCCATTCCACCACCACCTCCCATCCCACCCATGCCTTCGAATAATGACTCGAATAGATCGAAGGGATTACTAAAGTCCTATGAAAACCAAACCAACAAGTGAATAAAGAGAGTTGGCTTGAAGATAAATGTGCAAATCATTGTTTTGAACAAAGTACCCCCATGCCTCCCATTCCACCAGCGCCTTTAACTCCGGCCTCACCGAACCTATCGTAAAGAGATTTCTTTTCATCATCTGATAAGACCTGCAGACACAAAAAAAATATAATAAATTGTTCTTTAGTCAACACAAACCTCAAAAAGGCTAATAAAAAGTATCTCCAGAAGTTTGAACAGAGAAGTTGTGTTTCATTTTCACCTCATATGCATTACTTATTTCTTTAAATTTCTCTTCTGCACCAGGTTCCCTGTAAGCACATTGTAAACAAGAGGGTGACAATTTTCTAACTTACAAGTATCAGTCTTGAATGAAACTAAGCGGTTTCTAAGCATTTCATATCTTCGGTCTGTGTTTAGCTAATGCCCCTATAGAGTTATTATGCTTGCTGGTTTTCCCCAATCCAGCATATTTTACATTTTGATATGCTGTACTTGAGTGTCGATCTTATCCTCTCGGTTATCAAGCTATACAGAACCAATCTCATAAAATGCAGTTTACACTTACTTGTTCACATCCGGATGGTAATTCCTCGCAAGCTTCCGATAAGCTGAAACAAGAGCAAGGAGGAGTGAACAAATGTCATAACACAACAAAGAAAAGAATCCAGACCGCAGATGTTATCATGCATGAAACATATGAAACCATATATATATACAACGGATTGTCTAACAGTGGGAGAAATGGAAGCATACCGCTTTTAATCTCGGATTTGGTTGCATTTTTAGAAACTCCGAGAACGGAATAGTAATCCTAGAATTGCCACAATCACCCATCAACAATGGAGATCATAAAGAAGTAGTGATCTAAGAAAGTCAGATATCCGTAGAGGGTAGAAAACATGAACACATACTGCATCAGCTCTAACAGTGAATCGAGAACCTCTGCGAGGTTGCATATTTCTAGACATTCCGTGCATGGACAAGAAGGGCAATGAGCCATTTGAGAAGATACTCGACCTTGAAGCTCCTAAACAGTTTATTTGGCTCCTCCTCATGGAACTGGCAAAAGGTAATCAAAACAAAACTCTTTAATGCTATGAAGACTAATCTGAAGATGTGGAATGTGAATAAAAATCAATACTTTTGTTGGTGGGTTGATGATTGGAGTCTGCTGCTTGGATGATAAGCTCCTCTGACAGCAAAATGAGGACGAATACTCCATTGCGCAACACATGTACTTCCAAATTGTATGAAAGCCATTGAAGATGCTCTATCAATACAACTCTCCCTGCAACCACAATTTAGCAGCATTCAGACTCTATGAATGCAGAAACAATGCTAAGAAGCAAATGCAATACAGAGAGAGGAATGAATAAACAACATATGCATCGTCAACAATGAGCTTTCACATGTTTCAAATCCCAATGATTGAATTAGAATTTTAGTTTCGCAGTATCAATCACAGACGCAAAATCATTTCTTTGAATTTGATTCCATTGAAACAAAACGGCCCAAGCGAAGGAAAGTGTGTAAAACCTCGGAAACTTGGATGGTTTCAATCGGATTGAAAGAGAGGAGCGATTGAGAACAAACAGATTTATCTGCAGATGGAGGAGATGAATCGTACCTTAATCAAATGGGTCGACGAGAGAAGGAAGAGAGAGAGAGAGAGATAAGAAAAGTGATGAGTTAGGAGCAGAAGAAAGAAACGAATGACAGGAGTTCGCTAGAAGACCGTAGCCCCCTTTTCTTTTCTTTTTTCTTTTTTTTTCTTATTCACAACTTTTATTATGAAAAAAAAAAAAAAAACAAATCAAGAAAATTAAAGTATTAGGTGAGTCGGGGGGAAATGACTTAACAAATAAGAATATCTGCAAGGGCGTAAGAGAATCTTTAGTGTATATAAATGGAATCAATAATAATACGTTTCTTAAGTAAAATAATTTACACATGCATAAAAGGGATTCATTAGTTTTCTTCATTCCATATATATAAATAACAAGATTTCTGCAAAACAATATATAAATATGAATAGTACATACCACTAGTAACTAATATACTACTGTAAACTACTTGTAAGTCTTGCAAAAGAATACTCAACAAGACATATATGTATACTATGTAACAACACTAATATATGATTGATTAGACGCTAAGACAATATACGTGAGTTCTTAGAAAATCAAACTAAGGTAAGGCTGGTTCTGCATTTCCAAACAATAGATATCTTTGAAAGGCAACATCTATGATTCATCTCAAATCAATCATACTGGTGAAAAAGTCTTTTGATTTCTTTCAAAGTTGCAATGGAAACCCAACTGAATCAAATCCGAAAACTAAATCCAACAAAAACCAATTCATATCAACACAAAATCAAAACTAAACTAAATTAAAAATTATTTATGATTTATACTCTTAATCAAAATTGCAATTTTACCAAAATACTGTTATTTTTATAAGAAATTACTAAAATTCATTAATAACATTTAAGTCTTTTAGTTTTAGACCTACAAATGTGTATATATTTATAAGATATGTTAATTTTAAACGGATTAATAAATATTGGGCGTATGTATTTATAAGATATGTTAACCTTAAATTTAATATAAATAATCTAAGTTTAAATATTGGACTTACATATATTATAAACCCTATATAAATTAACAAACATAATGACATAAAAATATTATTTTTAAATCTATTTATATATATTCAAAATATATTATTCAAATATTATGCATTTTCAATATAAACCAAAACTCTATATCGTACCCCATATATCATATACATATTTGAATATCTTTTTTGTAACGATCAAAATGAGTATTTACACACAAAAAAAATATAAAAAAATTATTTACTATGTCATTTTGTACATGAAATTTATATGGCAATTACGAGTGTCAAAGAATGCAAAATTAAATTTTAAATCTAAAAAAATACAAACTTATGCTAGGTTATTAATAACAAAAATAAACTAATACTGTCATATCAATAATTTTTATATTACTATTTTTATTTGGGTGACATAATAAAAAATTAATCAAAGTTAAAAAATCAAAATTTTATGTAATATAAAAAGTATATGAATAATTTAAAATGTAAAAATATTCTAAGATATTTTGGATTTTTATCGAATCAATATTATTCGATTGCGGGTTATGGCGAGTTTTTGGATTTTAAATGGGTTCTATCAAATTTTTAATTAACGAATTATTCATTAAATTTAAAATCTACCGGTTCAACCACATATCTAGGTCGGATATAGAAATAATTCTTAAAACTCAAACATTATTATAGAACAACTTTTAATTATTTATTTTCTAATTAAATAATTATAAATTTATGTATATTTTATGAAATTTGTTCAACAAAAAATACATGCGCGTTCAAAGATAGTAGTAGCTTATAAATCAAATAAGGTTAAAAATAATGTAGATTGATGGTTATAACTATGACACAAATATATAACAAGAAAAACTCATTTTCAATTTAAAATCGATAATTTATAATCATTTCTACATTTCCATAATGAGAATACATTGTTCTTCAGTGTAGAACTAGTGGTCGATCCGCGCTTCGCGCGGTATGTTGTGTTTGTATTTGTGTCATGTTTTAATATGAATGATACTGAAGTTTGTTGTTTGATTTTGTTGTAGAGGTTTGTTCTCGGTTGTTCGGTTGTTGTGGAAGTGCTCCATTCATGTAGTTGTCTCTTTGGTCAACTATTTATATATATGTTGAGTATTTCTTTACTATAGATTGTGGGTGTGTTTGACTGTTTGTTATTCGTTTGGAGTGATCTGTTAAAACTGATTGTGTTAAGTGCTGAGCATATAACAGAGTCTATTTTGCTGTATTTATAAAATAAAAAAAAAACTCCAACCTCAGTTAACCAATACATAGTTTGTGTAGAGATGATGACAGCTCCGCATTATTAAGACCTCTCAGATAATGGAGTGTTCTTGAGTTTAGTTCCATGTTCCATTTGCTTAAGCTGCAAACGCACATCGAGAGTGTTAGAAACAGGGGAGCCCAAGCAATGTGAGTCGTACATTTAGGAGTAAGAATTCAATATACTAAATCTCACATAGGCTTCTTGCAGGTTCTTCAAAATCTATTTGTTGACTATAGTAGCCTCTTTCTTTGGAACTTCTGTCTTGTCTGGTATCTTCAGAAAGAAATGTATGGGATGGAGCCATTGTTGCAGTTTGTATTTGTAAGAGAGCGGAAGAGTCAAATCAAGTGAAGCAATGAGATTCTAATTTTTCTGTGATTCTATTTTTATTTTTTTGTCAGCTTCTGCAATTCTATTTATAATGGGAGAATAAGGGATTATGGATAAAGATTGAAAAAGAGATAATAAAAATCAACATTGTGGGAGAGCATTGAATGAGAGAGTTAATGGAGAATCATAATGATGAAGTTCCAATATAAGGAAAGTGTTATGACTCGGTTTCCTAAGAGCAGGGTGGAATATAGGAGAACCGAGCATACACCGTCGAAGAAGGAGATATGTAAGTTAGGGCTTTTGTTACTTGGGCCTCATCATCTCAACATCAACAAAACAGCTCAAAACGAATTTAATATATAGAACATGAATTATATTGGACATGTGTCTTTTTCCCCTCTCCTCTCAAGGTGACGTGGCAGCATATGAGAAGAGAGTATTCTCTTTTATATATATAAATATCTACATTATATATTAAATCACACATATCATATTTAAATTTATTCTTAACAAATATCATATTTTGAAGAAAAAACAAATAATAAAAATATAAAAACTCAATTGTTATAATTCTTAACAAAAAAATAATGATAGTTTGTAAATCAGTTTTGGATCAATAAATAAAAAATAAATATATATTTTCTAAGTTCAGATCAAATTCTAGTTTTATATTATATTAAACCGTAATCTTACAAATACTCCTTCCGTTTTAAATTATTTGTCGTTCTACAGTAGAATTTTTGTTTCAAAATAAGTGTCGTTTTCAGTTTTCAATGTAAAATTTATTGATAATATTTTTACTCTATTTTTCTATTGGTTGATATATGGTTAGGTGTATTGGTAATAGTGTTTTTATTTTGAAAATATGTAAAATTAAATATTTTTTTAATCTGTGTACATAAACTTAGAACGACAACTAATATGAAACGGAGGGAGTAAAAATTAAACTACATTGTAGAGTGTGTACTCTCCCTTTGAACAATCCAAGAAAGAAAATAAAATACTACTTTAATGGGCCTTCTAATAGTGATAGTAGGCCTCCCAGTCGGAGTCATCGATCTGAATAATATTTTTTTCAGTAGTACCTTTTTGTCAACACCGTAAAATTCTTGAAAACAAAACAGGGTACATTAGTACTACACGATGATTTGTGGCCTTGCGGGCTTAATGGTCTTAGTACGTTGGATGTCTCTCGGACTGTGTCACGAGGTTCGACATAGTACATGCTGTGATAAAAACGAGACTCCAAATGGGCCATACGAAAAAAGTACAGAGTTATGCATACACATCGATTGGCACGGCCGTTCCGATATCCAAGGGTTCAAATTGGATATTTCAGATTTTTTAGGTTTCAGATTTAGACTTTTAGGTTTCATTCTAACATTTTTATTAGTATGTGTCGAGTTCTGACAATAACACTTCGGGTTTGATTCAAATTTGTATTGCATTCTAAAATTTGTAAAGTAACCATATATTATTCAGATTCGGGTTATATCGGTTCGATTCAGATATATCCAGAAAAAAAATTTAAAGCAAAACATAAAAAAACATCTAAACTAAAGAAAAATTAATCTAATATACATAAAATTGATAAAATAATAATAAAATGTTAAATCAAGCATCAAAACAAATATGAGAAATTCCCTTAGATAATCCATTTTAGTTTGTTTTTCACAAAAATAGTTTTTAAAAAAGAAAATGATCAAAATATATTTTATTAGAAGCTAAAAATACATCTATATGCATTAGAGTTAACTAATCTATACTTATGGTTTAGAGTTAAAAGGTGGGTTTGGGGATGTGGTTTCAAATTTTTAAAAAAAAAATTCAAAAATTTCAATATTCCAAAGAAAAAAACTATTTTGGTCATTTTATTTTATTGAATGCTATTTTGTGACAAAAATTTAAAAGTGCTATTTAAGAGAATTCCCAAAAAATATTGTTTATAAACAATATGCATCACCTAATAAAAGAATATACTTATTATTTTAATAAGAAAATTGTAAAATACTTATTTATAACTAATTAGGTATTTAAAATACTTATTTAAAATTTAATATTTACTTTTATATATCATATCATCATAAATATTGAATTACATATTTGAAATACTTATATATATTTATATTGATTATTAATTTCAGATATTTCGGAGTATCCGTTCGGGTTTGGTTAATAATACTTCATGTTCGGATATTTTTTATACCACCATACAAGACACATTCGAATATTTTTACATTTCGGATCGAATAATAGATTTGTTTTTTAGTTTATGTTCGGTTCGGATTTCGGGTTCCAGATTTTATGCCAAACCCTACACATCCATGTGAATACAAACATACTCAAATGTGAGGTAATACCTACTTATTAATTATCAACGTAAAACCAATAATTTTAAAATATATATAGAGAAGAAAAAAAAAACAAGAGGAAACACACTTCAAGTGTTTCCAAAAAAGACCAAAACCGAACAAAGTTTGGTTAATGATTGACCAAACTTTAGATTATACACTTAGATAAAGATAATTATTCATAGTATACATATATATCCTGGCCGTACATTACTGTCGCCTCAGTTTACCGTCGGGTACAGTTCCTCCGACAACCTCAATTCTCCGACCATAACCAAAGGCTTCGCAAGAAACATATCATGGCTCGATTCCATCAACTCGACACGTGTCTCACCTCCAGCTAGTTTCCACTTAAACCCTTGCAAAAGCCTAGCGAGCATCATGACAGTTATGGCCGTACCTAACGCAGGAGCAGCACATCCTCTTTTTCCGGTACTAAACGAGATAAACCGGAGATCGTTCTCGGTTAAAGTCACTTCCAAGCACTCATTGAGATGTCTCTCCGGTTTAAAGCTTAGTGGATCAGACCAAACTTTAGGATTACGACCAAGACCGTAACGGCTAAGTAAAACTTGACTTCCTTTAGGGATATGGTAACCAGCGACGGTTGTGTCGGAGAGTGCCACATGTGGGAGGTTAAACGCGGCGACGGGATGAAGACGGAAAGCTTCACGGATAATAGCTTTGAGATAGTTAAGTTTTGGTATGTCGGATTCTTGGACGAGTCTTTCTTTGCCGACGACTCTTTCGATCTCTTCCATTGCTTTCTGGAGGATCTCCGGTTTGTTTATCATCTCCGCCATGGCCCATTCCACGGCGTTTGATGGATTGTCTGGCGCCGCCATTACAAGTTCCTATAAAATAAAATGTAGAAAATGGTTAATGAATTGGTTTACTATTCTATGCATGAACTCACGAGTCATATTGACTACGTGGATGTTTTGGCGTTAGTTGGAGCGACAAGATAATTTGTTTTTTTTTTGGTTCTTTATAGAACAAAATAAATATTTTTTCTCAACTTTCTCACCATCACTTCAACATAAAATTTGTTAAAACTAGCTATCAATAAATTTAATTCAGCCATTTTAATTCCCAAAATAAAGCTTTTTCAAGGATAGTGTTTTGGTTTTATGGTTTATTTTCTTTAAATGTTCCCCAAATGCCAATTTTTTTTTTTTTTTGCTTTTACTATTTTTCATATATTATAGAAAGTATATCTATCATAAAAACGTCTCATCAAGTTTCTGCCACTTCAGCACAATAAGAGAAAACACTCAACTATTATCAGTCTACCATTTAAACAATAGATCTATAAAGTATTATATAATTAGTTTACAACACAATATTTTTAAAAAAAAATATATATGTATATATATATATATGAAACTAGTTACCTTAATGGTTGGTTTGATTTCATCAGCGGTAAGCAAAGGCTGGCCATCTGCGTCCTTGATAGAGATGAAAATGTCTAGAAAATCTTCAATCTGAGCTCTCTTTCCTTCTCTCCACATTTTAATCCTCTCATCAATAATAGGATCATGATATTTATCCATAGTCGCACTAGCCTCTCTCATGATCTTCTCATGTCCGTTTAGATCCAATCCCGTAAGCATGGGTAGATAATCCGATACACAAAACGCAAACGTAAACCCTAACCCCTCAAACATAGCATCCATATGCTCAATATCTTCCATGGTTGGTCCACCATCGGTTTTAGTTTTCTCGGAGAACGTCCTCGTTCCAAACATAAGCCTCTTAATAGCATTACCACAGTAATGTCTTGTAACAAAGCGGAGATCGACAGGTTCAGAGTTTTTAACCATGTTGTAAAGCCAAGCGGTTAGGTGATCGGTCTCTTCAGCTCTATTATCATGTAGCCATCGGTGCCTTGCTGGACAAACAATCTCCGTCATGATCACTTTCCTCATCTTCTTGAATTGTTCGCCGAAAGGTGTGATCACGCAGGTTTTGTAGCCGTTTGAGAGTATCTTTTGAGCGTAAGTGAGTGGTCTTGATGCAAAGAGTGCGTCTTGTTGCTTGAATATCTCACGTGCTATCTTAGGACATGTGACTGGAATCACGTGAGTGTTTCCTAGACGCACACAAGCTATCTCCGTGTTAAGCTCTTTCATGAGGCTATGAAGCCACCGGAAAACCGGACGGTTTTTAAGCATCTTTGGAATCATTCCTACTATCGGAAAACCGCTGGGACCCGGTGGGAGGGGGTGCAGCTTCTTGTTATGTGAAGATGACTTTATTTTCTTGAATATCATTAAGAGAGAAATGACTGCAAGAGCTTGAAGTGTTGTGAGGAAATACATGTTGCTAAATGGAGATGTTTGGGGACTAGACTTGGTCGTGAGATCCGAGGAGTTTGATGCTATAGTATCCATTGTAAGGATATAAAAGAAGAATACTAAGAAAAAGTGTTGTGATTGTGCTAATTGTTTTTCCATGGACCTTTCTTTCACCTTGTTATTTATAATGTCTGCATCAACTTAGGTAGGTACATGTGAAATGACGATAACATCCCTTAGGGCATCATTATCCCCGGTCTCTTAACCGGAGTTCTTAATACAAGATTTGATATTTTTTATTTTTTTTTTTTATTTTTTCAAAAACATTTTTTAGCTCAAAGACGGCTCTTATATCTTTTATTTAAGAAACAATTTTTAGTTTTTCTTAGTTAAAAACTAAGAAAAACTAAAATCTGTCTCTTATTCGAAGTTAAGAACACCGGTTAAGAGACTGGAGATAATGATGATGTGGCGAGGAGGAAGCAGTCTGGAAGGCATTTGAGGTGGTCCGACTTGGTCTATCTAGTGATGAATGTCACCATATTGAGCTTTGTAGGGCTAACATCCAAAACCATTAATTAGATAATATATAATAATATTATTATAATCAATTCATACTTTTTAATAATTTTGTTGGTCACCTGCCAAAAATCCTCGTGTTATATATGCATTAAAACAATCCTGCAAAACAGTATTTTCTGCGGATAGATGGTTTTCTTTTAAAACATTGTTTTTCCTTTGTTACAATGAAAGCAAGGTGTAGTTTCTTGCATGATTGATTTTTAATATGTAAAACTGTTGGGTCTTCCTTTGGTTCTTGCGGACGGCCATGCTAATCTCCTCAATTTTGTTCGAATTGTTTCATTATTGTACAAACGACATTAAGATACGTTATAGTGAGTATATATCATTTTTGGTAGGTAGATTGATATGCCTCTGTCACATTCAATATCAACATCATATATATGTCTTTTTGGGGAACGAGAGTAAGTACTCTCCTTCAATTTTTTTTTTTGTAAATATAGAAAAATGTTATATGTAAATCGATTAATTTTTGTTTACGGTGTTAACCATTAGAATGAATAGATAAGATGAAAACAACTTATAAATGTAGTAAATTCGTATAGTTACATTATTATTGTGAATTCGAAATATATGAAACGAATGTGGAATAAATTTTGGTCGAATGATCTTATATCCGGAGGAATATACTTATTTAGAAAATATTGGTACGATGCACCTGCCAAATTGCCTCGTGGAATTGATGGTGGTCGTTGGAGTATGAAGTTACTAAACCATGTCAATGTCAACTATGGTAAGAGCATAATTAACCCTAAGGTTTCTAAGGTACATGTTTTTAAGATTTTTTTTTTGTTGTGGATTTTTTTTTAAAAATATTAAAAAATAATTAATCGTGGACTATTACGTATTGGTGGAGTTTGTGAACAGTGTAAGAACTAAATTAAACCAAATTAAAATCGCTTCTTACAAAAAAAGGTGCAGAAACTGTTTTTAAAAAAAAATATTATGGGTCCCACTCTCTTAAGAAATGCAGGGTTAAAGGTGCTCTAACAGGCCTCTCTATACATGCATTACTTACGACGTCGTTTGGGGGTTTCTATTGACTAAAACGTTGGGCCAAAAAAACGAGTAGACTAAAAAACTAGAATTTGAACATGAGGTTTCACGTGGTGGTGGGTCTAGTTTGTGTCCCATTATTTTGTTAATAGAGTAATAATCAAATGAATATGCATGCAGTGACCATATGTAAACTAATAATTAACTAATTAAGAAGAAATTTAGCGAGAGAATTGTAGCTAGGGATACTTCACATTCGAGTTCGGATCGGGTATTTAGGATTTTCAAGTTTTCGGGTTAGATCTTTAGATCTCATTCTAAAATCTTATTAGTATGAGTCGGGTTCGTATAATAACACTTCGAGTTTGGTTCAAATTTGTATTACATCTTAAAACCTATAAAATAATCATATATCGTTCAGATTCGGGTTATATCCGTTCGGTTCAGATATATCTGAAGTAAAAAACAAAAATTTAAAACAAAACATAAAAAACACCTAAATTTTGAATAGAAATTAATCCAACATATCTAAAATTTATTAAATAACAATATAATGTTAAATTAATCATCAAAACAAACATGATTTATAAAAATATGCATTACATTTTAAAGAGAGTATACTTTTTATTTTAGTCACTACAAGAAAATGTGGGAATTGCGACTACAATTTACGACCACAAATGTATGGTCGTAATTTTACGTCTATTCTACGTCGACTTTACGACTAACTGAGAATTAGTCGTAAAGTCGACGTAAACTTACGACTAAACAGTTTGGTCGTAAAGTAGATGAAAACTAACATCTGATTTACGACTACCTTAGAATATAGAGGTAAGTTAGTCGTAAAATTACGACTAATTTACGTCTAAAAGTTTATATCTGATTAGCGACCAATTGTAGACGTAAAGTAGTCGTATATTACGACTTGATTACATCCAAAATATACCATCTGATTAACAACCAACTTACGTTAACAATAGTAGTACATTTGTAGTTAAGTTATGATAAAACGTAAATTCATTGTTAAATTATTGCTTACCAAAATCGAATTTTCCCTATAAATATGATCTTCTTCCTCATTCTTAAGATGCACACAAAAAAACAAAAAAAAAATGTCTCAAAATATCTATGAGCTTAGGAGTTGGATGTATGCGCATAAATATTCAAGGGGAAGAGTGACAAATGAATTTATCAACGGAGCAGAGATATTCATGTACCAGGCCGGACAAACGTCGCTCACAAAGGAAACATGTAAAATGTTTTGTCCTTGTCGTAAATGCAACAATACGAAGTTTGCTGATTGTGAAACGGTTTGAAAACATATAGTTAATAGAGGTTTTACTCCACAGTACTATATATGGTTTAACCACGACGAAGGTGATAATAGGAATGAAGCTAGTAGTAGTAATCAGGTTGAGAATGTTCGTAATAGAGATAAACCACATTTGCCTTCTGAAAATTACCTTCAAGAGGATCATATGGTAGATCATGATAGGATGCATGATATGATTACAAATGCATTTCGTGAAACAACATCAGTAATGGAGGAGGTAGAAAATGTAGAGGGGCCTAACTTGGATGCAAAAAGATTTTATGAAATGCTAGCAGCTGCTAATGAACCAATTTATGAAGGTTGTAGAGAAGGTCTTTCTAAATTATCATTGGCAGCTAGGATGATGAACATGCTACAAGAATGCAAGAAGATTCTTCTCTTCGAAGGGATTTGACAGCTGCCAACCGAGTCATAGAGGATCACAAAGACAAGTTTAGGGCAATGGCAAACATGATCGATCTTATACTAGAGTCTAACCCAAACGTAAACCCGTCTCTTGCCTCTACGTGGCAGACTCTACGTCCAACCTTTAACCCCGACCCCACTCCGGAAGAGCAGGCAAATTTAGAGCGATGTGCGGATCAGCGTAGTTCCGAGATCTTCAATGAAATAAACCTTAATGTTTAGTTTTTTTGTTTTAATTATTTTGTACTTTGAATATTTTAATTTTATGGATATTATTATTATGTTTATGGATGAATATATATTTTCTTTTAAATTTATCAAAAAAAAATTAAAATTAAATATTTTATTTTTAATTAATTAATTACAAAACTCATAATTAAATATGTCAGTCATAATTTGGTCTCAAATATACGACCAATGAACATCTCCTTTCGAAGTAAAGTAGTCGTTCATTTACGACTACTTTACTTTGATTGTAGATGTTCATTGGTCGTATATTTGCATCCAACTTACGTCTAATCTTTACGTCACGTTTACGACTTCATTTGTTACGTCTAACTTACGACTCCCATCTTTACGTCTAACTTACGACTAATACTTTTATGTTTACTTTACGACTAAACGGAGTAGTCGTAAAGTTACGACTAATTTGCCTCTAATAGTGAATTACGACCAACGGTTAACGACTAATGAGGATTGGAAGTTACTTAGTCGTAATTCACCTTTTATGACTAATTTGCTACCAATTTGGTAGTCGCCAAAGCCTTGTTTTCTTGTAGTGAATGAGCAAATTATAAAATATTTATTTATATCTAATTGGGTATTTCAGATATTTATTTAAAACTTAAAATTTATTTTATATATTATATCATCATAATTACATATTTGAAATACTTATATATATTTCAAATATTTATATTGACTACTAATTTCAGAAATTTTGGGTTACATCTTTGGGTTCAGTTAATAACACTTCGGGTTTTGATATTTTTCATACCACTATACAAAACCTGTTCAAATATTTTTATATTTTAGATTGGATAACGGGTCAGATTTTTTGATTCGGATCATTTTAAAATTTGGGATCTGAATTTTATGCCCAGCCCTAACCTCCATAGCGAGCAAGTAAGTGAGTTAGAGAGGTTAAAGTCGAGAAATTATGTTTTCTAAAGTTAGGGATAATGGGTGTATTAGTTTATAGATTTTCTATATTATTTAAATTTTATCTCAATGTTCAAAAATTGTTTTCTTACTTGTAACTCGAGGTTTATGTAGTAGATTATTGTCTTGAGCCGAGTGATGCATCCCGGGATTTCCCAAAGATCAAATGAAATTTGTAAAAATGTTTGGTATTCCTTTGTTTTTATATATTAATATTTAGTTTTTGTATCTACAGAGATGTGTGTGTGCGCATGTGTGTGTATGAATATGTTGACATAATGTACCTAAATGAAACTTGGACATGGCATCGACGTAAGTGAAATACTAACCGAGTTTATCAAACGACCTGGGTTTTAGATTAGATAATTAATTTTGAATTTTAAAATATTTTATTGATATTATATTTTATATATATACAGAGAAAGAAAATGCACCTAAGAGCCTTCCACATCATTTATATCTTTGTCAAAAATATTTGTAGATACTAGTTCGTTCAGGTCATCAGGTGGACCTAACGTCTAACAAAAAAATGGGGAAAAAATTGGAGATCAGTGAGAATTAACTAAAAATTAGCTTTTGGACATTTTTAATGTTTTTTCAGTTAACATGTTAATCCATTATATTCAAGATTGCATAAAATACATGAAAATGAATATTGTGGCAACACTTTATGATTTTTCTTTTGCTAAATTACTACTCCATCCATTTTTTTTATTGTCGTTATGAGTTTATGCACTTATATTAATAAAAAATATAATTTGTATATTTCTAAAATAAAAACACAATTACCTATACACCTAACTATATTTCGATCAATAGAAAAATAAACTGGATGATTTTCTTAATAAATTTTATATTAAAACTATAAAACGACACTTATTTTGAAACGAAAACTTTCCTCTACAGCAACGATTAAATCGAAACGGAGAAAGTAGTAATTAGACTCCTCAGATGTTATACCATATTAATATTTTTAAAGGACTAGACAGCCGCCGATACAGAAATTAATCGGTCTATAAAATATTAACCAAACTAATCGGTCTAGATTATTAACCAACTAGATAGATAGCTAGCTGCAACAACAAGCTTTCTGGTGATCCGATCTTATAACCACGACGGTCATTACTGTTCACAACGCCAAAGTATTACTTATACCAGCCATCCCTCATTACACATCTGAACATTTCTAAAGCTATCTTGTTGGCTCCCAGTTTTTGCAAATCAACATCACACTTGTCAAAGGCAGAGTAAAGCCAAGGAATGTAAGCGATTAGTTAGCTCTAGCGTGGCCATTCAGCTGGTTTATTTTATTGCTTCCACAATGGCCGAATAGTGTGAGATCAGGGGCGGATCTAGCAAATGATACAACATGTGGCACACCATTTAGATAACAAAGTTTTCAGTCTAATGTGCATGGGGCATTTCCTCATTTTTTCAATAAAACTAATGAAAAATATTTTTTTTTGTATGTGGCACCTGCCCCATCCAAAGCTCACCTAGGTCCGCTCCTGTGTGAGATAGTGAATGCTTCTCTCGTGATTCAAAAATATAAATTGATGATACAAATTTAACATATATAGTATTTCTTATTTATAATCGTTTGTAAGAGCACTATCGGACAAAAAAATAGGTTGCTTAGTCTTATGGACCCCATAAAAATGGTACGCAACGGTGCTTTCAGCTGCAAAATAAGCACTCCATTTTGTTTGTTGCTTCTACTATTTGCGGGTTCATCGATACGCGGCGGTCCGCGCTTTTTTTTTATATATTTTTTTTTAATCTCATAAAAAAATATAAAAAAAAAGAAAAAAAGAAAAAATAAGCACCCCTAATTGGGTGATGTGATAAATATGCTCTAAGATCAAAATTTTTGGGCACAATATAAAGCTCATATAGTTTGTGTGTTTTCTTTCATGAATGTTTTTAGCCTTTTCAGCAGAAAATATAATATAGATTGGTTGTGTTGTGTTCAATTAAAAACATTGTGCTGACCCGGCCACATAAGCAAAACGAGGTTAGAGACCAAACAAAATTGATTTAATAATTAGTTAATTAACTTATGGAAATTAAATAATATGGCTGTTACTTTTTGTCTTTATACCTACCAATCTACCAAGGCTCAAATATACACGTGATCGCTAGTAAATTTTCTGAACTGCAAAAAAGTTTCTTGACTGTAAAAAAATTCAGTTTACATTTTCTTCCTTTTTTGTTCTTCATAACTATATTTACCCAAATAAACTTTTTTAATATATATATATATATATACAAGAGAAGATTGAAGTCTGCCACATGCTCACTTTGCTGGCCTCAGTCAACACGCTGGCAGTGTTATGTGATACGGTTATGGACAAGACCAAAGAGAATGATGTATTATTTGCATTAGATGGACCGATGACAAATTCACATAAGAATACAAGTTGTGGAATAGAATACATTTGGAGAATATCAAGTCCATAACATCGATTTGCATTTCAGCGTAAGAACACAAGATTTATCATTTGGGCTTCCACCTGGCCCAATCGGAACTTGCCTCGACGATCGACTATAAAAGTCTCGGCTACTTGGCCAACCACATGAGGAGTCGACTTTGGTCAACAAAATCCTTGAAGCTTTTTGTTTTGTTTAACTGTAAATATAATATTTGAAAAAGAGTTTTACAAAGAAAAAACTTAACCCCAGATCATAAACTTCGCAGGATCTCACCGCCATGGTGTTTTTCGTACGAACTAACATTTATTTTGAGCAAGACACGCTCTTAGCCACGTCTTAAATCAGATTTCTATGCGTCACCAACCACATTTTCACCAACGATTAAACACAAAAACAAATAAGATGGCACGAGAAGAGGCGAAGCATCACAATGTCAGATGGCTTGTTCGGTGTGGCGTTGTGCTCTTCCTCTCAACCGTCTTTTCTCTTCCTGGTGATGTGAATATGTGATTCCCAATCAACATCTTATGCTTAGTCGACAAAGCTCATGGGTGATTGGACTGGTTTGGTTTTGGTATTTCGGTGTCACTGTTTTTTACCGAGAGACTGTTAACCGCTTTCGAGGGTCCTTAAGCTCCGGGTGGTCTACAGGTTTCTACATTCCCGGTGACTCTTATTGGCAACACAACATATCCAGTGCTGTGACAGTCTCTTGGTTGTTCATGATAATGTTGTTCGCTAATACTTTTGCAGGTTTTGAGCAGTTCGCGATCGGTTAATGTTACGGCGGTTCTCTTGTGCCCGACCTTTTTGCCTTTCGATCTTGGGTTGGGTGTTCTTCGGGCCTCTCTTTCCAAATCGGATTTTGGCGGCGGAGATGAGGTTGCACAAACGGTTTAAGGGCATTCTTCCTTCGGTTAGTGCTTCTTCATTTCTCTTCTCGTGTTCGTCTATCGCTTCATTGACCGTGATCATAACAAGTCTCAATAAGTTAATTGGGTACAAACTACACAAGAGATGATGTGGGAAGTCCTGACATTCGAGTAAAAAAGGTCAATCTCACATTTATTTTGTTCTCATCAAAGGCTGAGAACAATACTCAATACTATAGGATTTTAGATTCAATTTAGTGAAACATGGCAAAAGTGATGGGTTGATGGGTCGAGTGAATTTAATTAGAAAATATTTTAGTAGGGTGCTTTTGTTTAAGTCGAGATTGTAATCGAAACGTTTTTTCGTTTTTGGGTTGATTAACACTACAAAAAAACACGCTATATTCCGATGGACGTTCTGACAGACACCAAAGTCATCGGACAATTCTGACAGTTTTCCGACGGAATTCTGACAAAAACGAAAAATACAAGGTCGTCGGAAATTTGTCGGAATATACCGACCACTTTCCGACAAAATGTAGTTCGTCGATATATTCCGATAAAATTCTGACGACCTTCCAATAAAATATATAACCGTTGTAGTCGTCCGAATATACCGACGAAATTCCGATTACTTATATAACCGTTGTAGTCGTCAGAATTTCGTTGGTATATACCGACGAAATTCCGACGATCCTTTTGACCGTTGTCGACAAATACATATGACCGTTTTATAGCCATTGATATAGGAAAATACCAACGGAATTCCGACAGATATAACCGTTGTAGTCGTCGGAATGTCGTCGGATTGCCGCAAGCAATTTCCAATAAATGCAACCTCTCCTCATTCAACTCATTCACTCTTCATTCTCTCTTCACTCTCTCTAATCACAACAATTCCAAGAAAATTATGTCTTCAGGAGTTCATTATCGTTCGTGGATGGATAAACCTCATATGGATCCCAACACCAATTTGCTTACGGAAGAATATGTTCAAGGGATTAGAGAATTCATGAGGCTTGTTCAACAGCAACTGGATGCGAAAAACGGTATGTTAAGATGTCCATGCTCTACTTGCAATAATAATAAGATTATAAAAGAATTTGATGTTTGGACTCATTTGTATATGAGAGGGTTTTCACGTAATTATAAAGTTTGGTATCTTCATGGGGAAACTGGTTACGAATATGGTAGTACTAGCGAACTTCAGCCTGTTAGCGAACCTCAACCTGATATTAGGTTAGAAGAACCTAGAACGGATATAGATTATGGTATAGGTACAAGCAGATGGTACATGATCATTATAGAGGGAAAGAACCAAATCCCGAATCTAGGAGATTCTCTCCCCACACCATAAATCATGTAAGGTTCTATAAAACCTTTGTTTATTTCAAATTTTTAGGGTTTATGAAGTTAGATCTTAGGATTTGAGGTTGTTTGATTGAAAACTTAAGGAGTGAATGGATAGTTTAGGATGTATTAGTTAGGATTGTTGTTTTATTTTTTTTAGAATTTTATTGTGTATTTGTTAAAATTAAAAACGTTTTCGTATATTTTTTTTTTTAGAAAAAACATTTTTGGGGTTTCCAGTAATATATTATATATAATAAAACGTTTTTTAAAAATTTCAAATATATTTAACAACCATTTTCTATATTTATAAACATTTTATAAATATTTTTATACATAAAAAATGATTTTATATTTTTTTTATAGATAAAAACAAATATATATTTTTTAAAATCTATTTAACAATCTGTTCTATAATTTATAAACATTTTAGAAAATATTTATAATTTTTTAAACATACATATATATATATAAACCATTTTTAGATGTAAAAATCATTTTTAAATATATTTAACAACCTTTTCTATATATATAGTTTTTGATGTTTAAAATTTCTTTTTTTTTAGGTGTGATGATGCCCACCGTTCCGCAGCCCGTCGTTCCGCACCCCGTGGCGTCCGAGGTAGTTCGGTGAGCAGTTCCCGTGCATCGGGATCGTCTCACGAACAGAACTCGATTCCCGCATATGTTCCCGCTTCAGCTGCCGATCCCGCTGCTGCTCAGCAGGATCCGGGGGTCATGTCAGTTGAACTATTGGTTCAACAACCTGGTCGAGAGCATCTCCCGGTTCTCTATCCCAACCCACGACCGGGACATACAACTTGGTTAGTATTTTTATTTTATTTGTAGCATTATGTTTTTTCTATTAATTAACTTTCTAACATGCATTTTTTAAAAAAGGTTCGACAAGTCGAGCAATGGCATTAGCAGGAGCATCAACAATATGATGTATTCCATGCTCCATAATGGATATTCGAAGTGGAGTGTGATCCCTAGCGAAGACCGGGAGTTGTGGTTTCGTCAGTTTGCGGTAACTCTTCAGTTTTTTTAAGCATTTTTTTATTTTTTATATGTATCTACTTATTAAATTATGTGTGTTTTGTAGCAAGAATTCACTTGGGAGTCCGGTCTCACGGAAACAGTCCGTCAAAAATTCAACGAAAAGGCCATGGACTCTTATACGAAGCAGATCAACGCGTGGAAGACATTATGGCAGAAGAACAAGAGGCCACTTTTCATCAACGGGACAGTGTGGGAGCAGTTGATAGTCCATTGGCAGAAGGACGACACTGCAGAGACGTCTCGTAAGAACTCCAAGAACCGGAAGAGCGATCGTGGCGGGAAAGGTATGTATGTGCACAACCTCGGCGCTTGCTCTATGTCTTCTAAGGAGGATCAACTTGTAAGTTCTATTTTTTATTTATCTTTATATTTATTTATATAAATATTTTTATATATTCCTTGGCTAATGTTTTTTTCTAGATTGAAGCAAACGACGGTAATCCCGTTGATCGTCTCCATCTCATTAAGGAGGCTCACACTAACAAGAAGACGGGTCAAATTCAGGACGCCGTGATCAGAGACGTCGTTGAGTTGGTGGAAACTCAAAAAAAAGCTTTTCTAGCTTCTCAGCCTCTCTCCGATGACGGCGATTCTACGGGAGCTTCAACCAACTTGTCCCGATTGCAAATAAATAACATGGTCGAGAAGGTAATTTTTTAATTAATATATTTATTTTATAATCTAGTTTACTAACTTTAAATATTTTTGTAGGCGGTTCCTAAAAGGAAAGAAGGTCATTTAGTTGGGTTGCCCGCCGTGCTTCTTCGTTTCCGGCGTCTTCTTCACAAGTTCCATATGCCGATCCCATGATTCTAGAGCAGCTACAGAACAAAGATGAACGGATTGTGGCATTGGAGGAGCAGAATACCACTATCCTTTCTGAGCTGGCGGATCAAAAGAAGACCAACGCCGAGATATTGGAGAGGCTAGATCGTTTGTTTCCTTCGGTTCCTTAGTTTTTCTGAATTTTAAAACTTTCTGGATGTTTTTTTTGAATTTTAAAACTTTATGAATGTTCTTTTTCTATTTCAGTTTGTATGAATTTAAATTCTATAATATTATTACTTTTAAATTTCAGCTTTTGTTTAATAATTAATTTTTAATATAAAAATAATTAAAAATGCAAAATTTATTCACATTAAAAAATGTATAATTCCGACGATCCTTGGGTTCGTCAGTATATTCCGACGACTTTGGTTCGCCGGAATATACCGACGAACCTAAGGATCGTCGGAATATACTGACGAACCCAAGGATCGACGGAATTATTCATTTTTTTAATGTGAATAAATTTTGCATTTTTAATTATTTTTTATTCACATTAAAAAATGCATAATTCCGACGACCCTTGGGTTCGTCTGTATATTCCGACGACTTTGGTTCGTCGGAATATACCGACGAACCTAATGGTCGTTGGAATATACTGACGAACCAAAGTCGTCGGAATATACTGACGAAACTGTTTGTCGCTATATTCTGACGACTTTGGTTCGTCGGTATATTTCGACGACTATAATTCGTCGGAATATAGTGTTTCCGATGAATTCTGTTCTCAGAAGATGTTGTCGGAGTGTCGTCGGAAGTTTGTCAGAATGTTGTTTTTTGGTATTCGTCAGAAAGTCGTCGAAAATTCTGACAAAATTCCGACGAATATTTTTTTTCCGAATAAATGATACCGACGATCACTTTCGTCAGTAATTCGTCAAAATATACCTATTCCGACGAATTACTGATAATTTTGTCCGTCAGTATCCGTTTGTTTTCTTGTAGTGTAATAAAATTCAATTTAAGGTAAAAATTGCTTACGGCAAATAAAGCAATCTCAACCATTGGAAATATGAATATTTTTCATAAATATAAAAAATGACATGACCACTACACCCTAACTCGATTTATATTTTATATCTTGCTAAAGATCTCATCAAGATATAAATAAATAAATATATATACACCAAAACTATATTTTTTAGACTACACCAAAACTATATTTTTTTATTAATTTATAGAGATTATTAATTTATCGAATTGAATCAAAAATTTAATTTGAAAATATAAAATTATATTATTTTATAGAGATTTTTAGTATATATTAATTTATAGAATATTAATTTAAAGAGGTTATACTGTATATATAAATATTATTTAACACTTTTACCCAAAAAGTTTTTCTTTTACAAAACAAATTGGGAGTAATGAAAGAGAAGTCAGAATTATTTTCAATTTAGATTATTTTTGAAATTGATCACAAAATTAGTATTCAAGCACCAGATCTTGAAAGATATAATGGCACAGTTCGTAACGCGTAATGCATACATACGCCATGCATGGTATGTCGTACGTAATAATTCGTACCATGTAATGGCGACATGGCGTAAGATATTACGTATTGGATACATACGTCATGCATGGTGTAATCGTTACTAGATTCTCGTGAGTTCAGTTTATATGATCATACAACACTTTTTGTTCTTTTGTTTGAAAGTAGAACATGAAAACGAGACTTTTCCCCTTTTGATCTCTTAGAGAAAGAACTAAACGTGAATAATTCGGAAGTTACGGTTTGCACATCCACTCAAATACTTAGATTCGAGGAAGTTTCATTACACATTGTTAGTTTCGTTTTGGTTTTATTACTCTTTTTTTTCTTGGTTGGACCAAAGCCTAAATGAATTATTATGTGAAAAGATTATTTCTCATTTCCAAAAATATGATTTAAATTTCTCGAGATCGTATTATTGTTAAAAGTTAAACTAACAATGTTAAGTTAGTTATAAATAAAACTGTATGTTGTTTTTAGAGAATTGCCTTTTTGGAAATGGATCAAGTATTCAAGTTCAAATCGCTCCGAAAAATTTGGTCTGGTTTAGTTAAAATTCATCTCAGCTTTGGTAAAAATTGCAATTATTTTTTAATAATTAATTTTACTTAGTACAAATTTAAGTATATTTAAATGTATTTGGTATATATTTAATTAAAGTAATAATTTAGTTAACTTCACCTTAATTCATTTGTTTATTCAGCTCAGTTGTGCAATGTTATATTTTGTATACATTTAAAGCAATTATTTTGGTGAATTTCACTTTCAAGTTGTAAACACAAAAATTATTAGAACAACTTCTCAATTGGATTTAGAAACTTCTCAAAACTAATTTTTTTCTATATCTTTCTTATCTTATTGAACAACTTTCTCTATGATTCCTGTTTATATAGAAAACATCTTTTTATTATGTATGAAATATGATAACATAAAACTTATCTAAATTTCATAAGTTAGCTAGATCTTATTTGTGTATTTATCTCTAACTCATTAAACATCTTTTTACAAGAATTATCCAACATTCACCCCTTTAATTCCAACTTGAATTATGATAAGATCGATTTCTTGAACTTCAATTAANAAAAAAAAAATAAAAAAAAAATCAAAATTTCAAAAAAAAAAAAGTCTATTTTGGTCATTTTATTTTTTGAGGACTATTTTTGTGACAAAAACTTAAAAAAGGCTATTTAAGAGAATTGCCCTAAAACTTATCTAAATTTCATAAGTTAGCTAGATCTTATTTGTGTATTTATCTCTAACTCATTAAACATCTTTTTAACGTGATAGCTTTTCTACAAGTTTTGGAATTATCCAACATTCACCCCTTTAATTCTAACTTGAATTATGATAAGATTGATTTCTTGAACTTCAGTTAATTGTCTCATTTCTTTGAACTTAATCCTCGCTAATGGCTTGGTAAGGATGTTCGGCTTCTGCTCTACTCCTGAAACATGCTCTACTTTGATTTGACCATTCTCCACACACTCATGAATGAAATGATACTTCAAAAGTATGTGTTTACTCATTCCATGGAAAACATGATTCTTAGTAAGAGCTATGGCCGATTTGTTGTTTATTCTAAGTATGACTTTCTCGCTTTCGCCACTTAGTATCTCACTCAACAATTCCTTAAGCCACATAGATTGCTTTGTGGCTTCTGTTTCTGCCATTAGCTCGGTTTCATATGACGACAATGCAACCGTGGGCTGTTTTGCAACGTCCAAGTGCTCAAAGATGAGCCAAAAATAAAATACATGTCTTGAGGTCCTTATTCCATCATCAACATTGATATTTGACTACTATCACTATATTCAGTGACTTTCTTTGACCCATTCCCCTTTTGAAGAAAAGAGCATAGTTCGTAGTTCCTCTTAGATTTTGATAGCTTGTTTGTGAGGCTCTCTTGGGCTTTGCATATATCGACTTAGAACACCAACTACTAAAGATAGGTATGGTCATGTGTAAAGTAGATACCTTAGACATCTCATATGGTTCTTTTGCATTCCATAACATTTATCTCTAGTTTGTCTTCAGCTTTTGAGATCTTTAAATTTGACTCAACTGGTACATGAGTTGTGTTACAAACTTCCATCTTTGTGATATCAAGAATTCCTTGAGCATATTTTTCTTGTTTTATACTAATTCTGTCTGCTTCTTGAATCACTTATATTCCAAGGTAATAGGTTAAGTTGACTAGACTAAACATCTCAAACTTCCTTGACATCTCTTCTTTTAATTGCTTAATCACTTTACGAGAAGTTCATGTTACAAATAGATCATCAACGTAAATAGCCACTAGCAAGAAGTCTCCTCCTTCATTCTTGTGATAGACTGAAGGTTCTTTCGTGCACTTCTTGAAGTTTATCTCCTTTAGAACTTGAACGAGTTTTATATTCCATGCTTTAAGGGCGTGGCATAACTCATACAAAGCTTTGTGTAACATATACACTTGACCTTCTTCTCTTTTATTTTTAAAGCCTTTAGGTTGTGTAACATACACTAACTCCTTTATATCACCATTCAAGAAATCGGCCTTCACGTTCGAGTGATGTAGTTCCCAACCGTTTTGAGGCGTGATACTGGTGCAAACACTTCGTCGAAATCTGTACCTTGTC
Source organism: Sinapis alba (assembly GCA_012274485.2). NCBI lineage: Eukaryota > Viridiplantae > Streptophyta > Magnoliopsida > Brassicales > Brassicaceae > Sinapis > Sinapis alba. The sequence continues at coordinate 130,244 of MU105776.1, forward strand.
TTTGTACATAATCGTTCACCACAAGTCTCTTCTTATACTTCGTTCACCATGCCATCCACTTTTATCTTAATTTTGTAGATCCATTTAACTTTATAGGTTTAACACCAACCGGGCTATCTACTAGCTCCCATGTATTAGATTATAATTCCGCTACCACGACTTCAACCCATTCTTTTGCATGCTCGGCTTCAAGAAAGTTCCCCAGCTCACTATCCACTGCGAGTAACAACATTTCACTTTCTTGATATGCAAGTAACACATAATCATTGAGATACCTTTGTTTTGTTATGGCGTGACCATGTCTTGTTACTACAGGTTCTGCATCACCGACTTGGTTAATATCGTGGCTTATGTTGTCTTCTTCATCCTCGTTTTGGTTTATATGTTCTTCATCATGATCATTGTAATATTCATTACCATCTTCTATATCACAATCATGTGGAAGCTTAAGCATACTTGGTTCTAAATCAGTTTGTTTTGTTGTAGATGACCAATCCCAAACTTTCTTCTTGTCAAAGATCACATCTCTACTTAATATCGCCTTTCATGCGCCTAGATCATAGTATATAAGCTTTATAACCCAGTTCAGTTCCAAGATTAATCACATTCTTTGATCTCTCATCCAACTTCTTAAGGTGAGGTCCACTGATTTTTGCCTAAGCAACACAACCAAAAATCATCAAGTGCTCGACATTTGATTTCTTGGATGTGAGACACTCGTATGGTATTTGATCTTCTAAAGTTTTTGTGAGAACTTAATTGATGAGGTAAGTTGAGTGTTGTACAGCTTTGCCCCACAAATAGTTTGATATCTTCATTGCTTTAACATACTTTTTGTCATTCCCATTAAAGTTTGGTTTCTTCTTTCGACAACACTATTTTGATGCGGTGTGTAAGTCACAGTTAGATACCTTGTTATTCCATTTTATTCACAAAATAGATTAAACTAAGCTGAGGTAAACTCTCCTCCTCTATCGGTGCAAAAAGTTTTAATGGTTGAACTTGTTTTTTTTTAATGCCTTCCTTAAATCTTTTGAACCGATTGAATGCCTCACTTTTCTCATTAAATACTATGGTCTACATGCACCTAGAGAAGTCAGCTATTAGGACCAAGACATACCGATCGTTTGCTGGAGTTGGTGGTGTGATTGGTCCACACAAGTCTCCATGGATTAACTCCTACAGTTTTGTCGTGCGAAACATGGTCTTAGTCAGGAATGAGTGTCAATTTTTTTTCCAGCTAACCGTGCATCACACACACACTTTCTTTACCATGTTGTTCATAACTCTGTAACTTATATGTCCTAGTCGAGTGTTTCATCTCCATGTAGCATCTTCATCCCAGAAACGCTTAGGATAGCTAATCTCCATCAGAGTCTTATAGAGACAGTTTGAAGATCTTGTGACTCGTACTAGCAACCTTCCACACAAATCTTTGAATGTTAAATAGGATTTTTCATATTAACTTCACATCCGTTCTCTGTTGCTCGTCCAAAATTCAATATGTTATGTTGTAGGTCAGGTATGTAGTAAATATCTTTGAGCGCCTTCTTATTTTTGAGTGCCTTCTTATCCAAAATTCAACCGAACTTTACCATTACTTTTGTATTTTGATCCAAACTTGAAAAAACTCTTGTTCCCGTCGTGTGATTGCTCTCTCCATTATCCAAATACCAAAAACTTTCAATTTCTTTGTTGATATCGAGATTCTTTGAAATCCATTTTTCTTCATTCAAGAACACCACTTTCATGGACATAGAGTGCTTCTGTCTCGTTTAGGTTTGTTTCTTAATTCTTATTGGTCTCTTGGGACAAAGAAATGTGAAGTGACCTAGATTGTCACATCTCCAACACATCACTTTTAATTGATCTTTCTTTGGGTTTTGATTCTTATCTTTGGTGTCTCCTCTTTGGTTGTGGTTATTGAATCTTCCTCAACGTCCTTTGCCTCTTCCATTCCATCATTTACCTCTTCCTCAGAAACCTCCATAGTTCCTATGACTAATCTAGTTATTTTTAGAAAAAATAAGCTTTCTTTTTGATGCAGCTTGTTCTCCTACTTAAAAAATCAAGTTTCTCGAAATGGATTGGAATAGAAGTGATGTTGCCACATATTATTCTTTTGATCATGCGGACCAGGTTTGATTGTCTCAACAGAATAATAATCATTCTCATCGACTAAATTGTATAGTTTGTTGATGTCATCATCAAATATTGGATGGTTGCAGATCCAAAGTCCTTCATCTGTGGTGGAGTTCTATTCACGTCCACCATCTTTTGTTACATGAGTCTTCTTCGCCACTTGGATCGAATTTTTTCCTTGAAGCTTTGATACCAATTCAAGTCGTAAACACAACTATTATAAAAACATTTTTTTTATTAGATTTAGAAACTTCTTAAAACTAAATATTTTACATGTCTTTCTTATCTTATGAAACAACCTTCTATAACTCATATTTATATATGATCTATTTCCTTGTTCCTTATGTAATATGATAACATAAAACTTATCTGAATTTGTTAAATTTATGTAGTCTTAATTTTGTATTTATCTATAACGCATTAAACAAATTTGAGTGAGATAGATTTTTCCACAAGTCTTGAAATTATCTACACTTTACTTAATTTGTATATTCAGTTCAGTTTCACAAAGTTTTGCTCCAGTTTGGGTTTGGTTCAATATTTTGATGTAAATATTTTCATTTCTGTATGAGTTATTTTAATATTTCGATTGGATAAATTTTGATTTGGTTATTTCTCTCCCGTAGTTTTATGATTTATGAAAGAAAAATGTAACATGTAAACGGAATTAAGCTTTTAGTATAGTATTTGAATTTATTCAGTTTATAAAAATTGAATATAAATACTTACATTACAATTATTTCACTCTTTATTTAAAAAAAAAAAACAATTACAACCGTTGTTCAAAAGAAAAACAACAATTACAAAATAAAATCAAGAACATGGCTAAACAAAAAGTTCTCAAAAAGATGTCTCAAGAACTTTAGAAGCTTGAGGTGAATAATGATATGTGAGATAGATTGTTCAATCAATTTCCCAATCGAAGCTCGAATGTCACAAGCAAGAGATTGTTTAACCTCTAGGCCATCGAAAACTCTATCATCTTCATTTTGATGATCTTCTTCTTCGTCCTTCTCAGCATCATCTGCAAGCAAATGGGGCGGAACTACTGATTCTTGAAACTCCCATTCCTCAATACTAAGTCCCCATTCTTGATAATCCGCTCCTGCCATCGCTAAAGCCTCCACGGAAACCATCATTAATTAAAACTTAATTAATTAGAAGATAATCCCAATATATAAAAGGGATTGAGATTGAGCATTCAGGGTGTCCACATAGACATCAAAAATCTGCCAATCAAGTATCCCTAAATTGCCATGTCACTACGATTGATACAGAATGGGCTTTAGGGTTGGGTTAGATGTATTTGAATTTTTTGAATGTATTATATGCTTTGAATGTATTATATTTCGGTCTCCAAGCCCAATTAGACAAACCTCATTCGTCGTCAACCTTTGCGATTCTCCTCTGACTTTTTCACTTCATCTTCTGTGTTTTCTTCTTCCCCTCACCCGTTACTTCTCAATCAATGACGTTGTGAAAGCAACTCTTAAAAGTCTTGCTCCACCTCCCCTTTAATACTCCTCCACTTCCTCTGTGATACTCCTATATAAATATCTTTCTCAAAACCTAAATCTATCATAAATCTACTTCGCAAAAACTAATTCGACGGCGACTCTGAGTTCTGGGTTTCACTTGCTATAGATGGCGACTCTGCTTTGATCAAATTGAACTACAGACCAAAGTATTCTGATTCTGTCTGTTTTACAATCCCGTCCTAAAAAAGATCATCCACTACAGAGATCATGCAGAGGAATAAGCTTGAAACTATCTTTTGATGTCATAGTCAGGTAAGGTAGGACGACGTTGAGGCAAATGGGCATCAACAACGTCTCTCACCATGGGAGATCAAACCATCTGGTTCAATATCCAGTTCAGGCAGCTTCATAACACTGGTCCCAAGAGAAGCAGGATTGGCTTTTCCTCAGGAAATCCTGACATTACTGTCTCTGGTAACACACATCGTTTAATATATTCTTCTCTCGCCTTTTTCTTCAACGTTTTCATTGGTTTCTGCTTCTGTTGCAGAGGGGATTCACTCCACAGACTTTGAGGAATCTCTAAGATTCTAGAAGGTCTTGCAAGGTCAAGAAATTTTTCCCGGTTTCATCGACACCTCTTCGGATGGTGGTGCCGGTGCAAGGAGAGGCCGGTTCAAAGTAACGGACTTCAGTGACACATATCTTTTAATCAGATTTGCCTTTGAATTTTCTTAGGTGATCAACTGGATTTCAAGGGCCTTTTGATATTATTTATTTTGCAATCAGGTAAACGAATTGCAGACAGACAAAAGAGATACGGTTATGGACAAGATCAAAGAGAATGATGTATTATTTGCATTAGATGGACCGATGACAAATTCACATAAGAATACAAGTTGTGGAATAGAATACATTTGGAGAATATCAAGTCCATAACATTGATTTGCATTTCAGCGTAAGAACACAAGATTTATCATTTGGGCTTCCACCTGGCCCAATCGGAACTTGCCTCGACGATCGACTATAAAAGTCTCGGCTACTTGGCCAACCACATGAGGAGTCGACTTTGGTTAACAAAATCCTTGAAGCTTTTTGTTTTGTTTAACTGTAAATATAATATTTGAAAAAGAGTTTTACAAAGAAAAAACTTAACCCCAGATCATAAACCTCGCAGGATCTCACCGCCATGGTGTTTTTCGTACGAACTAACATTTATTTTGAGCAAGACACGCTCTTAGCCACGTCTTAAATCAGATTTCTATGCGTCACCAACCACATTTTCACCAACGATTAAACACAAAAACAAACAAGATGGCACGAGAAGAGGCGAAGCATCACAATGTCAGATGGCTTGTTCGGTGTGGCGTTGTGCTCTTCCTCTCAACCGTCTTTTCTCTTCCTGGTGATGTGAATACGTGATTCCCAGTCCACATCTTATGCTTAGTCGACAAAGCTCATGGGTGATTGGACTGGTTTGGTTTTGGTATTTCAGTGTCACTGTTTTTACCGAGAGACTGTTAACCGCTTTCGAGGGTCCTTTAGCTCCGGGTGGTCTACAGGTTTCTACATTCCCGGTGACTCTTATTGGCAATGCAACATATCCAGTGCTGTGACAGTCTCTTGGTTGTTCATGATAATGTTGTTCGCTAATACTTTTGCAGGTTTTGAGCAGTTCGCGATCGGTTAATGTTGCGGCGGTCCTCTTGTGCCCGACCTTTTTGCCTTTCGATCTTGGGTTGGGTGTTCTTCGGGCCTCTCTTTCCAAATCGGATTTTGGCGGCGGAGATGAGGTTGCACAAACGGTTTAAGGGCATTCTTCCTTCGGTTAGTGCTTCTTCATTTCTCTTCTCTTGTTCGTCTATCGCTTCATTGACCGTGATCATAACAAGTCTCAATAAGTTAATTGGGTACAAACTACACAAGAGATGATGTGGGAAGTCCTGACATCCGAGTAAACAAGGTCAATCTCACATTTATTTGGTTCTCATCAAAGGCTGAGAACAATATTCAATACTATAGGATTTTAGATTCAATTTAGTGAAACATGGCAAAAGTGATGGATCGATGGGTCGAGTGAATTTAATTAGAAAATATTTTAGTAGGGTCATTTTGTTTAAGTCGAGATTGTAATCGAAACGTTTTTTCGTTTTGGGGTTGATTAACACTATAAGAAAACACGCTATATTCCAACGGACATTCTGACGGAAACTAAAGTCGTCGGACAATTTTGACGGTTTTCTGACGGAAGTCAGACGAAAACAAAAAATATAAGATCGTCGGAAATTCGTCGGAATATACCGACCACTTTCCGACAAAATATAGTTCGTCGGTATATTCCGACAAAATTCCGACGACCTTCCGATAAAATATATAACCGTTGTAGTCGTCGGAATGTCGTCGGAATATACCGACGAAATTCCGACGACATTCCGATTACTTATATAATCGTTGTAGTCGTTGGAATTTTGTCGGTATATACCGATGAAATTCCGACGATCCTTTTGACCGTTGCCGACAAATACATATGACCGTTTTATAGCCGTTGATATAGGAAAATACCGACGGAAATCCGACGGATATAACCGTTGTAGTCGTCGGAATTTCGTCAGAATGTCGTCGGATTGCCGCAAGCAATTTCTTATAAATGCAACCTCTCCTCATTCAACTCATTCACTCCTCATTCTCTCTTCACTCTCTCTAATCACAACAATTCCGAGAAAAATTATGTCTTCAAGAGTTTATTATCGTTCGTGGATGGATAAACCTCATATGGATCCCAACACCAATTTGCTTACGGAAGAATATGTTCAAGGGATTGGAGAATTCATGAGGCTTGTTCAACAGCAACCGGATGCAAAAACCGGTATGTTAAGATGTACATGCTCTACTTGCAATAATAATAGGATTATAAAAGAATTTGATGTTTGGACTCATTTGTATATGAGAGGGTTTTCACGTAATTATAAAGTTTGGTATCTTCATGGGGAAACTGGTTACGAATATGTTAGTACTAGCGAACTTCAGCCTGTTAGCGAACCTCAACCTGATATTAGGTTAGAAGAACCTAGAACGGATATAGATTATGGTATAGGTACAAGAAGATGGTATATGATCATTATAGAAGGGAAGAACCAAATCCCGAATCTAGGAGATTCCTCTCCCCACACCACAAATCATGTAAGGTTCTATAAAACCTTTGTTTATTTCAAATTTTTAGGGTTTAGGAAGTTAGATCTTAGGATTTGAGGTTGTTTGATTGAAAACTTAAGGACTGAATGTATAGTTTAGGATGTATTAGTTAAGATTGTTGTTTGGATTGTTGTTTTATTTTTTTTGGAATTTTATTGTGTATTTGTTAAAATTAAAAACGTTTTTGTATTTTTAATTTTTTTTTTTTAAAAAAAAATGTTTTTGGGGTTTCCAGTAATATATTATATATAATAGAACGTTTTTTAAAAATTTCAAATATATTTAACAACCATTTTCTATATTTATAAAAATTTTATAAATATTTTATATAGAAAAAATGATTTTATATTTTTTTTATAGATAAAAACGAATATATATTTTTTAAAATCTATTTAACAACCTGTTCTATAATTTATAAACATTTTAGAAAATATTAATAATTTTTTAAACATACATATACATATAAACCATTTTTAGATGTAAAAATCATTTTTAAATATATTTAACAACCTTTTCTATATTTATAGATTTTGATGTTTAAAATTTCTTTTTTTAGGTGTGACGATGCCCATCATTCCGCAGCCCGTCGTTCCGCACCCCGTGGCGTCCGAGGTAGTTCGGTGAGCAGTTCCCGTGCATCAGGATCGTCTCACGAACAGAACTCGGTTCCCGCTTCAATTGCTGATCCCGCTGCTGCTCAGCAGGATCCGGAGGTCATGTCAGTTGAACTATTGGTTCAACAACCTGGTCGAGAGCATCTCCCGGTTCTCCATCCCAACCCACGACCGGGACATACAACTTGGTTAGTATTTTTATTTTATTTGTAGCATTATGTTTTTTCTATTAATTAACTTTCTAACATGCATTTTTTTAGAAGGTTCGACAAGTCGAGCAATTGCATTAGCAGGAGCATCAACAATATGATGTATTTTTTTTAAAAGGTTCGACAAGTCGAGCAATTGCATTAGCAGGAGCATCAACAATATGATGTATTCCATGCTCCATAGCGGATATTCGAAGTGGAGTGTGATCCCTAGCGAAGACCGGGAATTGTGTTTTCGTCAGTTTGCGGTAACTCTTCAGTTTTTTTAAGCATTTTTTGATTTTTTTTATATGTATCTACTTATTAAGTTATGTGTGTTTTGTAGCAAGAATTCACTTGGGAGTCCGGTCTCACGGAAACAGTCCGTCAGAAATTCAACGAAAAGGCCGTGGACTCTTATACGAAGCAGATCAACGCGTGGAAGACATTATGGCAGAAGAACAAGAGGACACGGTTCATCAACGGGACGGTGTGGGAGCAGTTGATAGTCCATTGGCAGAAGGACGACACTGCAGAGACGTCTCGTAAGAACTCCAAGAACCAGAAGAGCGATCGTGGCGGGAAAGGTATGTATGTGCACAACCTCGGCGCTTGCTCTATGTCTTCTAATTAAGGAGGATCAACTTGTAAGTTCTATTTTTTATTTATCTTTATATTTATTTAAATAAATATTTTTATATATTCTTTGGCTAATGTTTTTTTTAGATTGAAGCAAACGACGGTAATCCCGTTGATCATCTCCATCTCATTAAGGAGGCTCACACTAACAAGAAGACGGATCAAATTCAGGACGCTGTGATGAGAGACGTCGTTGAGTTGGTGGAAACTCAAAAAGAAGCTTTTCTAGCTTCTCAGCCTCTCTCCGATGACGGCGATTCTACGGGAACTTCAACAAACTTGTCCCGATTGCAAATAAATGACATGGTCGAGAAAGTAATTTTTAATTAATATATTTATTTTATAATATAGTTTACTAACTTTAAATGTTTTTGTAGGCGGTTCTTAAAAGGAAAAGAAGTCGTTTAGTTGGGTTTGCCCGCCGTGCTTCTTCGTTTCCGGCGTCTTCTTCGCAAGTTCCATATGTTGATCCCATGATTCTAGAGCAGCTACAGAACAAAGATGAACAGATTGTGGCATTGGAGGAGCAGAATGCCACTATCCTTTCTGAGCTGGCGTATCAAAAGAAGACCAACGCCGAGATATTGGAGAGACTATATCGTTTGTTTCCTTCGGTTCCTAACTTTTTTTGAATTTTAATACTTTCTGAATGTTTTTTTTTGAATTTTAAAACTTTATGAATGTTTTTTTCTATTTCAGTTTGTACGAATTTAAATTCTATAATATTATTAGTTTTAAATTTCAGCTTTTGTTTAATAATTAATTTTTAATATAAAAATAATTAAAATGCAAAATTTATTCACATTAAAAAATGCATAATTCCGACGATCTTTGGGTTCGTCAGTATATTCCGACGACTTTGGTTCGTCGGAATATACCTACCAACCTAAGGGTCGTCGGAATATACTGACGAACCAAAGTCATCGAAATATACTGATAAAACTGTTTGTCGCTATATTCCGACGACTTTGGTTCGTCGGTATATTCCGACGATCCTTAGGTTCGTCGGTATATTTCGACGACCATAATTCGTCGGAATATAGTGTTTCCGATGAACTCTGTTCTCGGAAGATGTTGTCGGAGTGTCGTCGGAAGTTCATCAGAATGTTGTTTTCGGTATTCGTCAGAAAGTTGTCGGAAATTCTAACGAAATTTCGACGAATATTTTTTTCCGACCAAATAATACCGACGACCACTTTCGTCAGTAATTCGTCAAAATATGCCTATTCGACGAATTACTAACGATTTTGTCCATCAGTATCCGCATGTTTTCTTGTAATGTAATAAAATTCAATTTAAGGTAAAAATTGCTTACGGCAAGTAAAGCAATCTTAACCATTGTATATATGAATATTTTTCATAAATATAAAAAATGACATGATCACTACACCCTAACTCGATTTATATTTTATATCTTGCTAAAGATCTCATCAAGATATAAATAAATAAATATATATACACCAAAACTATATTTTTTGGACTACACCAAAACTATATTTTTTTATTAATTTATAGAGATTATTAATTTATCGAATTGAATCAAAAATTTAATTTGAAAATATAAAATTATATTATTTTATAGAGATTTTTAGTATATATTAATTTATAGAATATTAATTTAAAGAGGTTATACTGTATATATAAATATTATTTAACACTTTTACCCAAAAAGTTTTTCTTTTACAAAACAAATTGGGAGTAATGAAAGAGAAGTCAGAATTATTTTCAATTTAGATTATTTTTGAAATTGATCACAAAATTAGTATTCAAGCACCAGATCTTGAAAGATATAATGGCACAGTTCGTAACGCGTAATGCATACATACGCCATGCATGGTATGTCGTACGTAATAATTCGTACCATGTAATGGCGACATGGCGTAAGATATTACGTATTGGATACATACGTCATGCATGGTGTAATCGTTACTAGATTCTCGTGAGTTCAGTTTATATGATCATACAACACTTTTTGTTCTTTTGTTTGAAAGTAGAACATGAAAACGAGACTTTTCCCCTTTTGATCTCTTAGAGAAAGAACTAAACGTGAATAATTCGGAAGTTACGGTTTGCACATCCACTCAAATACTTAGATTCGAGGAAGTTTCATTACACATTGTTAGTTTCGTTTTGGTTTTATTACTCTTTTTTTTCTTGGTTGGACCAAAGCCTAAATGAATTATTATGTGAAAAGATTATTTCTCATTTCCAAAAATATGATTTAAATTTCTCGAGATCGTATTATTGTTAAAAGTTAAACTAACAATGTTAAGTTAGTTATAAATAAAACTGTATGTTGTTTTTAGAGAATTGCCTTTTTGGAAATGGATCAAGTATTCAAGTTCAAATCGCTCCGAAAAATTTGGTCTGGTTTAGTTAAAATTCATCTCAGCTTTGGTAAAAATTGCAATTATTTTTTAATAATTAATTTTACTTAGTACAAATTTAAGTATATTTAAATGTATTTGGTATATATTTAATTAAAGTAATAATTTAGTTAACTTCACCTTAATTCATTTGTTTATTCAGCTCAGTTGTGCAATGTTATATTTTGTATACATTTAAAGCAATTATTTTGGTGAATTTCACTTTCAAGTTGTAAACACAAAAATTATTAGAACAACTTTTTAATTGGATTTAGAAACTTCTCAAAACTAATTTTTTTCTATATCTTTCTTATCTTATTGAACAACTTTCTCTATGATTCCTGTTTATATAGAAAACATCTTTTTATTATGTATGAAATATGATAACATAAAACTTATCTAAATTTCATAAGTTAGCTAGATCTTATTTGTGTATTTATCTCTAACTCATTAAACATCTTTTTACAAGAATTATCCAACATTCACCCCTTTAATTCCAACTTGAATTATGATAAGATCGATTTCTTGAACTTCAATTAAGTGTCTCATTTCTTTGAACTTAATCTTCGCTAATGGCTTGGTAAAGATGTTCGGCTTCTGCTCTACTCCTGAAACATGCTCTACTTTGATTTGACCATTCTCTACACACTCATGAATGAAATAATACTTCAAAAGTATGTGTTTACTCATTCCATGGAAAACATGATTCTTAGTAAGAGCTATGGCTGATTTGTTGTCGATTCTAAGTATGACTTTCTCGCTTTCTCCACTTAGTATCTCACTCAACAATTCCTTAAGACACATAGATTGCTTTGCGGCTTCTGTTTCTGCCATTAGCTCGGTTTCATATGACGACAATGCAACCGTGGGCTGTTTTGCAACGTCCAAGTGATCAAAGATGAGCCAAAAATAAAATACATGTCTTGAGGTCCTTATTCCATCATCAACATTGATATTATGACTACTATCACTATATTCAGTGACTTTCTTTGACCCATTCCCCTTTTGAAGAAAAGAGCATAGTTCGTAGTTCCTCTTAGATTTCGATAGCTTGTTTGTGAGGCTCTCTTGGGCTTTGCATATATCGACTTAGAACACCAACTACTAAAGATAGGTATGGTCATGTGTAAAGTAGATACCTTTGACATCTCATATGGTTCTTTTGCATTCCATAACATTTATCTCTAGTTTGTCTTCAGCTTTTGAGATCTTTAAATTTGACTCAACTGGTACATGAGTTGTGTTACACACTTCCATCTTTGTGATATCAAGAATTCTTTGAGCATATTTTTCTTGTTTTATCCTATTTATGTCTGCTTCTTGAATCACTTATATTCCAAGGTAATAGGTTAAGTTGACTAGACTAAACATCTCAAACTTCCTTGACATCTCTTCTTTTAATTGCTTAATCACTTTACGAGAAGTTCATGTTACAAATAGATCATCAACGTAAATAGCCACTAGCAAGAAATCTCCTCCTTCATTCTTGTGATAGACTGAAGGTTCTTTCGTGCACTTCTTGAAGTTTATCTCCTTTAGAACTTGAACGAGTTTTATATTCCATGCTTTAAGGGCTTGGCATAACTCATACAAAGCTTTGTGTAACATATACACTCGACCTTCTTCTCTTTTATTTTTAAAGCCTTTAGGTTGTGTAACATACACTAACTCCTTTATATCACCATTCAAGAAAGCGGCCTTCACGTTCGAGTGATGTAGTTCCCAACCGTTTTGAGGCGTGATACTGGTGCAAACACTTCGTCGAAATCTATACCTTGTCTTTGTACATAATCGTTCACCACAAGTCTCTTCTTATATATACTTCGTTCACCATGCCATCCACTTTTATCTTAATTTTGTAGATCCATTTAACTTTATAGGTTTAACACCAACCGGGCTATCTACTAGCTCCCATGTATTAGATTATAATTCCGCTACCACGACTTCAACCCATTCTTTTGCATGCTCGGCTTCAAGAAAGTTCCCCAGCTCACTATCCACTGCGAGTAACAACATTTCACTTTCTTGATATGCAAGTAACACATAATCATTGAGATACCTTTGTCTTGTTATGGCGTGACCATGTCTTGTTACTACAGGTTGTGCATCACCGACTTGGTTAATATTGTGGCTTATGTTGTCTTCTTCATCCTCGTTTTGGTTTATATGTTCTTCATCATGATCATTGTAATATTCATTACCATCTTCTATATCACAATCATGTGGAAGCTTAAGCATACTTGGTTCTAAATCAGTTTGTTTTGTTGTAGATGACCAATCCCAAACTTTCTTCTTGTCAAAGATCACATCTCTACTTAATATCACCTTTCATGCGCCTAGATCATAGTATATAAGCTTTATAACCCATTTCAGTTCCAAGATTAATCACATTCTTTGATCTCTCATCCAACTTCTTAAGGTGAGGTCCACTGATTTTCGCCTAAGCAACACCCAAAAATCATCAAGTGCTTGACATTTGATTTCTTGGATGTGAGACACTCGTATGGTATTTGATCTTCTAAAGTTTTTGTGAGAACTTAATTGATGAGGTAAGTTGAGTGTTGTACAGTTTTCCCCCACAAATAGTTTGACATCTTCATTGCTTTAACATACTTTTTGTCATTCCCATTAAAGTTTGGTTTCTTCTTTCGACAACACTATTTTGATGCGGTGTGTAAGACACAGTTAGATACCCTGTTATTCCATTTTATTCACAAAATAGATTAAACTAAGCTGAGGTAAACTCTCCTCCTCTATCGGTGCAAAAAGTTTTAATGGTTGAACTTGTTTGTTTTTTAATGCCTTCCTTAAATCTTGTGAACCGATTGAATGCCTCACTTTTCTCATTAAATACTATGGTCTACATGCACCTAGAGAAGTCAGCTATTAGGACCCAGACATACCGATCGTTTGCTGGAGTTGGTGGTGTGATTGGTCCACACAAGTCTCCATGGATTAACTCCTACGGTTTTGTCGCGCGAAACATGGTCTTAGTCAGGAATGAGTGTCCAAAAAATTTTCCAGCTAACCGTGCGTCACACACACACTTTCTTTACCATGTTGTTCATAACTCTGTAACTTATATGTCTTAGTCGAGTGTCTCATCTCCATGTAGCATCTTCATCCCAGAAACGCTTAGGATAGCTAATCTCCATCAGAATCTTATATAGACAGTTTGAAGATCTTGTGACTCGTACTAGCAACCTTCCACACAAATATTTGAATGTTAAATAGGATTTTTCATATTAACTTCACATCCATTCTCTGTTGCTTGTCCAAAATTCAATATGTTATGTTGTAGGTCAGGTATGTAGTAAATATCTTTGAGTGCCTTCTTATTTTTGAGTGCCTTCTTATCCAAAATTCAACCGAATTTTACCATTACTTTTGTATTTTGATCCAAACTTGAAAAAATTCTTGTTCCCCGTCGTGTGATTGCTCTCTCCGTTATCCAAATACCAAAAACTTTCAATTTCTTTGTTGATATCGAGATTCTTTGAAATCCATTTTTTCATTCAAGAACACCACTTTCATGGACATAAAGTGCTTGTGTCTCGTTTAGGTTTGTTTCTTAATCCTTATTGGTCTCTTGGGGTAAAGAAATGTGAAGTGACCTAGATTGTCACATCTCCAACACATCACTTTTAATTGATCTTTCTTTGGGTTTTGATTCTTATCTTTGGTATCTCCTCTTTGGTTGTGGTTATTGAATCTTCCTCAACGTCCTTTGCCTCTTCCATTCCGTCATTTACCTCTTCCTCAGAAACCTCCATAGTTCCTATGACTAATCTAGTTATTTTTAGAAAAAATAAGCTTTCTTTTTGATGCAGCTTGTTCTCCTACTTAAAAAATCAAGTTTCTGGAAATGGATTGGAATAGAAATGATGTTGCCACATATTATTCTTTTGATCATGCGGACCAGGTTTGATTGTCTCCAAAACTTCATGAACTCTCAACAGAATAATAATCATTCTCATCGACCAAATTGTATAATTTGTTGATGTCATCATCAAATATTGGATGGTTGCAGATCCAAAGTTCTTCATCCGTGGTGGAGTTCTATTCACGTCCACCATCTTTTGTTACATGAGTTTTCTTCGCCACTTGGATCGAATTTTTTCCTTGAAGCTTTGATACCAATTCAAGTCGTAAACACAACTATTATAAAAATATTTTTTTATTAGATTTAGAAACTTCTTAAAACTAAATATTTTCTATGTCTTTCTTATCTTATGAAACAAACTTCTATAACTCATATGTATATATGATCTATTTCCTTGTTCTTTATGTAATATGATAACATAAAACTTATCTGAATTTGTTAAATTTATCTAGTCTTAATTTTGTATTTATCTATAACGCATTAAACAAATTTGAGTGAGATAGATTTTTCCACAAGTCTTGAAATTATCTACACTTTACTTAATTTGTATATTCAGTTCAGTTTCACAAAGTTTTGCTCCAGTTTGGGTTTGGTTCAATATTTTTATGTAAATATTTTCTTTACTGTATGAGTTATTTTAATATTTCGATTGGATAAATTTTGATTTGGTTATTTCTCTCCCGTAGTTTTATGACTTATGAAAGAAAAATGTAACCATGTAAACGGAATTAAGCTTTTAGGTGTATTTGAATTTATTCAGTTTTTGAAAATTGAATATAAATACTTACATTACAATTATTTCACTCTTTATTTAAAATAAAAACAATAATTACAACCGTTATTCAAAAAAAAAGTTACAAAATAAAATCAAGAACATGGCTAAACAAAAAGTTCTCAAAAAGATGTCTCAAGAACTTTAGAAGCTTGAGGTGAACAATGATATGTGACATAGATTGTTCAATCAATTTCCCAACCGAAGCTCGAATGTGACAAGCAAGAGATTGTTTAACCTCTAGGCCATCGAAAACTCTATCATCTTCATTTTGATGATCTTCTTCTTCGTCCTTCTCAGCATCATCTGCAAGCAAATGGGGCGGAACTACTGATTCTTGAAACTCCCATTCCTCAATACTAAGTCCCCATCCTTGATAATCCGCTCCTGCCATCGCTAAAGCCTCCATGGAAACCATCATTAATTAAAATTTAATTAGAAGATAATGATTGTAAAATGTAGTTAGAACTTTCTTGGAATCTTTTGAGCTCTTTTTGTTTGATGAGTACGTGTGGCTAATGACATTATATATATAGGCATGTACGGATGAAATATTAATTTTCTTTCTTCCCTGTAATCAATACCAAAAGATCACGAGACATGTTTAGAAATCAAACCGTTGAATTGAATTGAATATCTAAAATGTCAAATAATTTGAGCGAAACAATATGAAGAAAATAAAGAACAAACGTTCTCGTGATTCCTTCTAAAAGTAGAAGACCATTTGCAGATTGGAACTATAGAAGGATCTAAAGTAATATATACACACATATATATATATATAATATTATAAATGTATTTATATTTATAATATAAGATATTTACATATATTTGTATTTATCTAGTTTAGAACTACTTTCAGTGCCGTGGGATAAATAATATTGTTGTATATATTGTTTTATTTAAATCAATTTGGTTAAAGTGAGATAAATAATCAATAACTAACATGCACTATTGGCCAGCGCTAGTACTCCTACCATTAAATTTTTATATACTTTTGTTTTATATCAATTGGAACAAATAATAAATAATTAAAACAATAAGGCTTTACATAACTAGAAGTCTATAAGTTACCAACATTGTCTTCTCGTATTTTGGTGATTATCACTTCTAAGTATAATATATTCTTCTCAATATTTATCTCAAATTTCTAGTTCGATTTATTTTATAGTTTTTAATTTTGTATAATAATGCATTTATCTTCGTTGGAATACATCAATTAAAAACATTGAGTCACTTGATTATTTTATCTATACAAAATACTTATGAAGGCCATGTAAAAAAAGATTTTTTCTTATTATTTTTGAAAATTTGGGTATGGATTTTCTAGGATGAATGTAAAAATGCTATATTTTAGAACTATATTTGCTAATTTAGTTCTTTAGTTGTTTATTAAAGGATACTAGTTTTTTTGTCAACCACGATATTATTTGTTAGTCTTGATATATTTCGTTTAAATAATTTTGTTTTTGTATTTTAGTATATAAACCTATGTAACCCTAATTAATCCTATTTTTTGAAAATGAATACAAATTTAGTATTATAATTCTTAATTTCATCACACCAATAAAAATTTGTTCTAAATTATATGATGTTTTTAATTTTTGATATAAGATTTATTAACAGTTAATGTTATATAACCAATAGTGATATACATTATATTTTGTTATTAGTTGAATTGTGGTTAAGTCAATAATTAATGATGTTTTGTATTAGAAATATAAAAAATAATTATTTTCTTAATCTATATGCATAATACTAAAACAACTTATATTAAAAAACAGAAGGAGTACTAATATTTTAGAATGGGTTGTGAACACATTAGGATCGTATTCTCCGTGGTGTACCATTGTCCCCTGATATATATATATATATATATATATATATATATATATATCTGTCGCGGCGACGATGGAATTGATTAAAATCTATAATAAAACGAAGCATCTAATCTATTAAAAATGGAATACATATATAAATTATTCCTTAGTTTTTCAACTTATTTACAATGGCATGCCACTGAAGTTATTAATTAACTTACTTTTTAAGATTTTTTTGTCTTTTTAAGTTTAATTAATACATTTCCTTAAATTAAAGTACAACAAATTGTATACTACTTATTTAAGTAAAACTTCATATAATCATGCAAAACAATAAATTATACTTAGTCAATACCAAAAATATAATAAAATATTCATAAAAACGGGTTAGTTATTTTTTTAATTGATATATTAACTATGTCCAAAAACACAAAACTATAAATAATATATTGAATTATTTGATTGTATAAATCAAATATAGCCATAGAATTTTTTAAAATTTACATCAAAATTTTGATCCATAAAAATATATTTGCACGAACACACTGATCTATATTTTACAAATATAGGTAATACAATTGACGGATGCAAAAATTATTGTGTTTAGAAAATATATTAAACAATTATTTAATACAGATATATTTTTAAAATATTTATTATTATTTATATAAGATAAATAATTTTGTATGTTAAAATAAAAATGAATATTCCGCGCGGATGCGCGGATCAAGCTCTAGTTTTACGTTAAAGGAAAAGTATAAAACTGCAGGCTTGTCATGATAATGTGAAACCTAATTTTATAGAGCGTGTGATGCAGTATTCAGTGTGGTGCAGTCAAATCTAAATCCTCATAAGACACAAGTAGAATTATCAGCAATAATATTATTTATGTAATGTTCTGTAACTTATGGCAGGAGGACCATGGTCTGCTTAACATTGTATTAGGCCCTTGGGCAAAAATAATTTTACACCTAATAGTTAATTAATTTTAAAATAAAGGGCCTTTGCTGTAAAAAAAAATATGGGCTTTTTTATTGTTAAATTTGCTGAATTTTAGGGTGGGCCCTGGGCCACCGCATTCCTTGCCCTCCCTGTTGAGCCGGCACTGGGCAGGACTCTGCGTAAATGAAGTTGGTTGGTTGTGATATATGATTCTTTCCAGGACTGGAAGAATGCCGATCTCATACTCCAGTGTTCTCAACTAATCGCTTGTGATATAAACTTTTCTCTTTGTGCAGATTCTCAAAAAAAAAAAAAAAAAACTGTTTTCTTGCTTGCTCTTTTTATAAATTTTATAATTCATTAAAAAAAAAGTTGCTCGAGAAGAACGGTCTCAAGTTTACCAAAATGAAACATTGATCTAAATTACACCCTAAAATTTTCAAAAATTATATAATTTCTAAACATTATTTGCAAAGTGATTTATACACATGTTATCATCATATTATTATCACCAAAAACTGATGATATGACTTTAAAAAATATTAAAATAGTGATATGACATCAACTTAATTTTAACATATAAGATTTCTTTATAAATTTTATTTTTTGGTACGGTTTTTAAATTTGGTTATAGCTAATAACTTTTATAAATTCCTACTTTTTGTTAAAAAAAAATTAATATCGTAATGACTAATAACTTTTTATCATTATTTAAAAGTAAATTTTTATTTATAAATATTTATTTTTGGCAAAAAAATAAAATATATTAATAACTAATAAATAAAAATGAACTGAATCATTACATTTAGGTTTTTAAATTAATTTATATATCACATTTTATTAAAATTAATTGTAAATGTACATTAACAAATACAAAACTAAAGGAATACTAATCAATTAAAGTTTTTGTTTTTGTTTATGCTTAGATGTTTAATTTTTATTATAATTTAATAATTTATTAAATTAATTAACAAATTGAGTTTTACTAGTTTAACTTATTTTAACTATACATTTTTTAAAAAATATAAAAACTTATACACTTAAATATAGATGTATTTTAAATTAAAGTATAAGAAACATATTTAAAATAAATAATCACTAAAATACAATTCTATTTCTACTAAAATTAAAATTAAAATAAATAAACCAAATCAAATGGAACAAAATTACAAAAATAGTTATGAATTTACCATGCGCCATTTTCCAAAATGATGAAGTTGAAATATAAAAATAATAATATCAAAGCGAAATTATTATTTTTAATAAAATAAAATGATATTATTATTTAAAATTATTACTTCACTCCTAGTAGACATATATTTATAAATTGTTAAAAAAAAAGAATTAAAGTTTTTAGTAAATAATCTTTGGCCCCTAAAATCTCAACTTCTATCATCCTCTGTACAAGAAGCTATCTTGCGGAGTCTGTCTTCCCACTAGAACTGAAACTCAGCAACAGAGTGGAATAATATGTGACACTGAGTACTCTATACTCTATCTTTGCGGTTGTGGTTCATGTCTGAAGCGGTCCTCCTAACCATGGTCACTATGTAAGCCTCGTGAAAATCCATGATCATTGGCTATTCTTTGACGGTGATAATGTTGAAATGATTGAATAATCTGCTGTTCAAACATTCTTCGGCTCTCACGAGAGTACTCCAGCAGTTGCATCTTATTCTACAAGAGCCTCGGAACAAAGCAGAAGCTTTCTAGTCCTTTGACAAACAACATGGCCCTCGAGAGTACTCGAGCTGTTTTCTAATGTACAGTTTAATGACAAAGGAAGGTTACACTATCTGGTTGAGTTGATTTATATGTTCATATCGTCAAATATATAAATTAGAGTAATAATGAATGCAGTTACAGAACATGATAAAAGAGATTACATAAGAATTTACAAGTCTAATGAAGTCCATAACTATGACAATATCTCCGCATAGTAGGGTTGAGAGTGGTTTCAAGCGTTCCACAAAGTTGAGGACATGGGCATCATCAAAGTGTCATCATCTCCCAATAATGCCTCAATATCTATCAGATCATCATCAAAACAAGTTGCTTCTTCTGAATTTGCAAGAGCCTTTTCAACCTAAACCAAATATTAAGTTTCATTACACAAAGATTAAGCTCAAAACCAAAAATACCAATGATGAGATCAGTTTATTACAAATATCATTACCTTGCTTTCTTGGATGTCGTTGACCACATTTAGTAATCTACGGTATTGATCTCTAGCTTCAGGATACTGAACCATTGACTTAACTCTTGCAAGAGCCTTTTCAAGCCTTTCCTCTGTTTGCTTTCTACCTTGTTTAAAAAAATCATCATCTTCTTCTTTCTCTGTTCCATCTTGCATTTTAGTAACAA
The DNA here is from genome assembly GCA_012274485.2 of Sinapis alba. Classification (NCBI taxonomy): domain Eukaryota; kingdom Viridiplantae; phylum Streptophyta; class Magnoliopsida; order Brassicales; family Brassicaceae; genus Sinapis; species Sinapis alba. Next base: position 150,644 of record MU105776.1, read on the forward strand.
GTGCGTCTGACTTAAACCCACGCAAACCAGCTCCCTTCCTTCTCCAACGCAATATCACCTTCTCTAGTATCCCCACTGACCATATTATCTTTCTGTAGTTTTTCCTAACCTGATAACCTCTTACATGAGCCTGCGCATTGCCAGTTTTAAACCGTTTAGCATTTCGTTATCACAACTAAAACGAATCAAAATCATTGGTTTGGTTTATTAAACGTACCTGTATTTTGATGATTCTTTGACGAGTAATCAGATAATCTTTTCTTCCCTTGTAACCACGGAACTTGTTCTGAATCCGGATGGCAGCAGCTTGCACGGAATCATCACTATGCGCCCTTCCTTGTTTGTGTGTTTTTGGAGCAAGCATTGAAAGAGCACGCTCTTCCGACATTCCCAGCTTTCTATCTCCAAACTCTTTCATCTGCTTCTTCTGGAAAGACTGAGCCCTGAAAACCTGATGAATCCTAGCCGCTGCTTGACTAGCGTTACGTACAGCTGTGAGAGAGTCTGTTAATGCCGAGCTGGACGGACTAGGAGCGGTCTCAACCGCTGCTAGAGATGTTTCAGCGTTTTTCTCATTTAGACTGAGCAAAGAAACATGTGCTCTTAAGGCATATTCTGAGAGATAACCAGCGATTCCTTTGTAACCATTAGCGTAGGCTAGATCAGAAGGTGTGCTTCCTGATGGGAAATCTGGATTCGGGTCAGTCAAAGTTCCAGGAGAAGCACCGAGAGCTATGAGAGAACCAATTATCAGCTCCCTGAATATGCAAATAGAGTTTGTTTTAGATACTAATAATCAAAGGAAAAGAAGATGAAAGTAGTGAACTCTTTTCTGGGACTCACCTGCCAAAGAAAGCTGCCCAATGAAGTGCAGTCCAGCCATTTACATCGCGAAAATCAACGCTTACACCAGCTACTATCGTCGGTTCCAATGCCCAGTTGTAACCAAGAGCGGCAGCAAAGTGTAATATACCTTGGCCACCTTCGTCCAATACGTTAGGACCTTTTCCACCTTCTGCTATCTTTTGTAAAAGCCATGAGTGTAAGCTTTCTTTCAGAGCTTCCTGCAAAAGGTTGTTTTTCATATTCTCTTGAGAGATTTCATTCATTAGCATCTGATCCAACTGGTCATCGTTCTCGAAAAGCAGTAAACTAATCTTCTCGCTCACTTGGGCCAAATCACTGTCATTCCCGGAAAAAGAAGAGTTCGGGCAATCAGATTTTGAGCACAACAGTTTCACAAATCTTGCCTCAAGGCTTTCAATAGAATTGCAAGCACTAGACTCATCCGTTTCTCTATCAAACACTTGAGACTCCAAAACCTTGTACTCGAATTCACGCACTTCACTGCATGCTAATCTGTTGGAACATGTTACATAAAAGGGAACTCTTCCAGCCTCATGCATAGGAGCAACACACTCGAGAATACCATTAGCTATAATATCTGCTGGAACTTCTGTTTGTCCAAACATGCAAGACCACTCTCCAGTCTCAGCCGTCTTTAAGAATTTTCCACTAACAAGAACCTATAAAATTTGTGCAAAAGAAAATAAGCGCAACCCTAACGTTTGATTCCCAAAATGGATAAATAGATTACTGGTGTTACCTTCACTTCACAACCCACATAAGTCCAGTTTGGAGCAAAGTCAATAATGCTAAAGAGCTGTTCCTTTGATAAGGAAGGACTCATAACATATCCATCCAAGTCCCTCCTCGAGTTGTGACGATTAGACACATCCTCACTCTCAACTTCTTCCCAGTAGGCTGTGGAACTCGAATGAGTAAAAGACTCGTTTGCATCAGCAATAACACCAACATCTCCAAGTTCTCCAAGCTCTTTGCTCATCCAGCGATTGAAACTATCCATTTTTTTCAAGCCTTCTTCACCCAGTGCACCGTCTAACAAATGCTGTTTCATCGTAGATAGATATGGAGCTTTTTCACTTGAAGCTAAATTGCTTAGCGCATTTGGCTCTATATCTACAGCTGATACACATCAAAAAAAACAAATTAAAGGTTAGCTTTCAAAAACATGTAAATTTTGACCTTTTACTGAAACAAGCTGAGTGAAGTGTAAACCTTGTCCTTGGAACCACATTGAACGATCAGATGTAAGTCCTGAATTTAACTCCTGATTCTGTAGACGTTTGAAAATAAAAATTAATTCAGATGGCAATGAATACATTACACATAGAGTATCAATCAAAAATAAGGAGTTCGGAAATTGAGTCAGATACACATAGTACTGTGTGTACCTGGCTTTTGACAATGGACTCCTGTAGACTAGCAAAATCTTGCATAGTAAAAGAGCAGCTTTGGAGTATTTGATCCAGCACTTCATGTTCACTGTGAGGCTGCATAGGTACACCTTCACCTCCAGAACCACAATTTCCCAGTATCTCTTCCCAGGTTTGGGAATCAATGGACTTTTTGTTTTTTATGCCGTTTGTTACAACCGGGCCGTTGATAGTTCTGCTTTTTTCTACCATAGTGGAAGAGGGGATTGTGCGAAGCTCTTTCTGATAGCTATCTCTCGCTGCTTAAAACAAAAAAAAAATCAAAAACCATATGCCATTTTGTAAGTATCAAATAGTAACTACTAGTAGGAGCTTACGCGTCAAAGACATCTGATAGTAAGGATCAAAACTAGTAGCTGGAGGCTGCTGAAGTGCTTGATGGGAGTAAAGTATGGAGCTACCCTGCTGATTGTATGCTGTAGATTGAAAGTATGAGTTATGATATGCCTAATATAAGATACTACTAAAGTAAGATATCCTCCACGTGACATATGTATGAAAGAAGAATCACCTGACTCTGCATCTTCAAGTTCTGGGGTGTGAACACCATTGACACTTGCAGAGTCAGTAGCTTGTGACTGATTACTGTGATCATATTGGTTAATGCTGCCAGAGGCATAACCATTACGTTCACTGGTGTAGACTTCCCCAGTTTCTTGAGAAGATCGTGTAGAATCTTCAGTCCTTTGCATCCGATTATAAGAAGTAGAAACTCTACTACCCTGATTCATAATTTCACTCTTAAAGTATCAGCTTCCGCAAAAAGAATATAACAAGGCAGATATATGAGGTAATAACAGGATGGGGTCAAACCTTAACTTCGAGATAATGGACAAAAACTATGTGGGAAAGCTCTCTGCATCAGTAACCAACAATAAACAACAACAAGAGACTTAGCAAAGGAGATTATTATATGTATTTGAATCTTCGAAGTTAAAGTGCTTGAAGGTCAATGTTCTCATCAACTTCAAAGACATACTCACCTTTCAGTAGTATAACCCATTTCAATTAAAAAATTAAGAGGACAGAGAGAGGAGAGAGGGAATCAAACAGACTAATTAAGTTGCTAAGCAAATGTTGTTTTGAGTTATAATAAGCTTACTCCTGAAGCATCCAATAACTGCGTCTTTGAAAATTTTCATTGTCTTGTCCATGCGCATAGTAACAATGTAGAACATCAACGCTTCCCGCCTGCAGGGGATATTCATGAGCAAGAGAAATCACTAATAGGGACCTTACCAGCATCTTGGTGTATCAATCATATAGGATCAAAGCATCACAATAAAGAATATAACTGATTTACTACCTTCAACCTCTCATGAGCTTCTTTCACTGTCTTTCCATCTCTTTTCTTCCTCCAGTTGTGACCGTCTTTCCTGAAGTATCTGAGAACCTTTCGATCAAATAGAAAAACAGAACCACCTGGAATAAGACATTGATTCACCATGAACATAACTCATGAGTTTTCATCAGAACGTTTATAGAGGAAAAATGAAAAATGGATGTACACGTGATAAATCTTACTTGCCGGTGTGGTAGGTGGCTCAGTAGAAATTTGAAATTTTTGATAATTCTGTAAGATTTCACAGATTTCAGGAGGACGAAGCCATCGATTTCGTGCTTCTGAAAGTATTTGGCCAACATCTGTGGAGGAAAGAAAAAACAGACACAAAACAAGTATATTTATCAAGAAAGCTTTGAGTTGAGACACTATCTGTAAAGCTTTAACGCACTCTATAGTAGAGTACATTTGGTTGGTAAAAAAAATCTAGTGTGGCTAAAAAAAGTCAACTTCCTATCAGAAAGCAGCTAACTAAAGTAAACCCAACTCAATATAGCTGCTAAAACCTCCATTGATACAAACCATAAACAATAACTAAACCTATTTACATGATGATTAAGAGTAAACTAAGAATTAGATTAGATTTGTTTTCATCTTAAACAAGTATTACAAGCAGACCAAGTAAGTGAGCAGACCCCAAGTAAGCAAAAAAAAAAAAAAAAAGAGAAGAAAACTTTACAAAATGAATATTCAGATAAAATATGCTTTCAAGAAGCAACCATCACTCAGACCAATCAACACTCTCATCATGGATTAAAATAAACCCCTTTTGAATAGATGAAACTTAGATAGAAATCTGCAAGTTTCATATAAGTTCTAGAACAAATAGATCGAGTAAATATTAAAGATTTAATTAAATATATATATTTGACCCAGAAAATAATACCCAAAAGAAAAAAAAAACTCTGAAGAGTTCACCTAATTCGTTATTAGGGCTAAAACGTCTCGCTTCCGCCATGGATTCCTTTTTGCGATCTCAGATTCTCAAAGCACACATAAACACTGACAACAAACAAACAAACAAACAAAAAACGTGGAACTTTAACAGTAAAGGTGAAAGCTTTCTTCTTCGAGAAACAATCAAAAGAGGTGGAAACGAAGATCGAAAGGATCAAAGTGAAGATGAGAAATCGACGAAGGAAGCATCTGAGTACTGAGAGAGAAAGAGAAAGAGATGGCCGCCGAAATTGAATTTCTAGTCAATTTCCTCTGACGCAGCTTCCGCGACTCTGCCTTTTTTTTATTCATTATAATTTAATCTTTCTGTATTAAAATTATAAATCGGGTTATTTTATCACGTGTTCACACTATATCCGGGTTTGTAATTCTTTGTAATAAAGCTGCTAATGAACTTTATTAATCTCTCTGTTTCATAATAAGTGTTATTTTAAATTTCATAATAAATGTCATTTTAAGTTTATAAACACGGATTAAGAAAATATTTAATTTTACATATTTTTTATATAAAAGCATCATTTCCCATACACCTAACCATATTTCAATCAATAAAAAATTAAACTAGAAAATAAAATTCATAAATTTTGTATTGAAAAGCGAAAACGACACTTATTTCGTAACAAAAAATTTTCTCTAAAACGACACTTAATATGAAACGGGGGAGTATATGTTTTACAAAATGAAATCTTAATTCGATGAACTATCTTTACGGACTCTGATTATAGCGATTCTCTTAAGCAATATTAAAATTACCCAATTTTTTTTAAAAAAAAGAAAAATCTATACTAATCTCTGAGGCAACGGCAACCTATACATTTTCAATCCAGTTTGGCAATGCCCTTAATTTGACGTATTTTAAGCCCATTAAAAATCTCCAGGCATAGAATGTTAGTAGGCCTATAGACAGGCATAAGTTACTTGAGCACACACATCAATAGTCCTTTTCACCCAAAATATTACCAAAAAGAAAACAAAAAAATAAGAAAGAGACCGTAGAAAAAATGAAGTCTTTGAACATATTTTGAGAAACCCTTCTTAGATGATGATTGCTTGTATTTTCACCATGGTTTTTGAGTTTTGTTTTCGAAAATCTATCTTATTAACCAATCAAGATTTTAAAGAAATTGATTCTCAAAAATTAGAAAAACTAGTTTTTTCTTTTTTAAAAAAACTGTTTTGTAATCAAGATTTTAAGAAAGAAGTTTTCCTATAAAATAGGGAAACAAGTTTTTGGTGTTTTGAGTTTTAACAAATTTCATTAAAAACTAGAATCCATATTTTATTTTGTTTAGTTTTTTTGAAAAAAACAAGGACTATTATTTATACATTTTTGTGGGTAAATATCAATATCAACATTAATAAATGTATATACCTTTTAACATAAATGTATGTCCTTTCATAATAATTTTTCTTTTATATTGTTAACAAATAATTTATGATTTATTACTTCTGAGTTAACTAATTTTTTGGTTAAAATATAATTATTTTAAAATAACAAATTAAAATAAAAAAGCTCATATCCATACAGTTTTGTGGCGTCTTTAATCCTTCTAGTCCATTTCACTCACTGGCCAAGTTTAAGAGAGTTAGACAACCAAAATTTAATTGAAAATTTTAATTTATTAAATTTATATTAAAGAACCTTATTGAATTTTTTATTAAAAATATTATGAACAAAAATATAGAAACATATAAATTTATTACTTTATATAAATAGAAATTTGTTGCACGTGAACTAAAAGAGAATATATATTGTTATAATACATAGAAGAGTATAATTATATGATAGGTTTTAACATTTTGAAATGAAAATTCTTAATTTTTAAAATATAAAAAGGTAATTTCATCTTTAGTTATTGAATAATCATAATAAGTATATATTTGACTCGTGCATCCGCACTTGTTATTTTCATATATATATATATATATATATACTTATATTCCAAAATTTATGATTGAAGTGTAAATATTTTTTTATTCTGTATTATCTAACTCTATATTTTTGTTTATGTTATTTATTTAACATATTACTACAAATTTCTTTGATACATAAAGTATTATAGCTGTTACTCCAAGTTATCTGACAAAAAAATATAAAACCTTAAATATTAGGATAAACATTTTGAGAGGTGCAAGTATGAGAATATGGTGTTTCATAGCTTTAGTTGAAGGTATGTATATAGTTTTATTTTAAACTTTATATGAATATATGGTACTATTTAGATAAATTTAATTTGCTAGATTTTACTTTCTGATTTCAGTTAATAGGATTGATATTATTATGGTATATGCTTAGAATATCTTGATAGCAACATTTTGATAGAGATTAAACAGATCGATTGTAAATACTTTCATTTACAACTTTAAAGACGATTTTGTATTAGATTTTTCATTATTTTATGTCTTTTTAACATAATATTTGATTTGTTTTTATAGTATAGATGATTTGATGGTTTTTTGCCTTAAATATAGAAAGAAACTGATCTTGCGATTATTTTAATATATATATATATATATATATATATATATATGTATGTGTGTGTGTTTGTGTGTCATCAGTATAAAACAAAATCAATTAAGACTCTACAAACCAAACTGGCAACTCTGCGTCCATATAATTGACTAAAGACAATTGATTCATGGCACTGCGTACAAGATTGTATGCATCTGTATTCTGCATTTGGGGGAAATGAATGAGTTCTGAGTGATTAAAACTTCTTTTCATGATCTTGATATCTTTCAGATAACTTGCAAAGGTTCTTCTGGTTCCAAAACCATTTTCACTAATTGAGACAAAATGTTACAAATGTGACGTTAAACTATCATAGTATACTCGTTCTACTTGATAATCAAATTTCACAGTGTATTTACCATTATTGGTAAAGTGACATCCATATTGATCGACCATCTGATTCCGACTCAATGATATACTTTCTATAATCCTTGCATCCTCTGGATCCACCAAAGACCGAAATTGCATGTGAATTCCAAAAATATTCGTGATGTAACATTGATGAAAGAGTCCACTATAAAATCAAGGTAAATGTTGTGTTAACTATTGTTTGTTGGTTTCAGACGAGTAGTTAGGAATCAAAGATCATTCCATATTGAAATAGATGATCATGATCTTACCCTTTTGATTAGTTATTTGCTAACCAAAGATCTAGCAGATAAAATATTGAGTCATATGTATGACAATGAGTATGATCTAATAGGTTATTATTTTGATATATATATTTCATAAAATATTTGATTTTTAAATTTTTATTGCCTCACATACTAACAGATAAATTAGGTTCAAATATTTAATGAACCGATCTTTTTAATATAGGATTATGTAGACCATATGAATGGTTGACTCCAAAAAAATATTGATAGATTGTACCAATTTTTAATTAACATCCATGAGAGACAAGATATTGACACGGAAGTTTATCGAATTCATCATTTCATAAATGTTAACTCATGTGAATTATAATGTTCTCGTTTTTAACAAAAATGTAATGACCGGTTAAATTAATAACTTTTATATCTTACATTATGTATAATGAATGTTTGAAAAATACAATAATTGGTTTACAATTTGTTGTAACAGATTAATTGAAACAGTCGGTCTAAATGTCATAAACATAGCATATGTTTAGTGAATAGAGGCTCTAAAGCAAATAAATTAATATTTAAATTTTGTTGTGTGAAAACTATAGTAGATAATATATTTAATAAATATTTTAATATTTCAAGTTTAAGTTATGTGTAATATCCTCATTTATATTTAAGTTTAATTAAATAAAGTTTTATTGACAGGAAATTATTACTTAATTAGAAACACACATTTAATAATTCTTTTATGGGATGATTAAAATAAAAATAAAAAATCATGAAAGAAATCATAACTTATGTTCTAATAGATAAGATAGTAATTAAGAGCATGGTGTTATATGAAATTCTGTCACATATCCACTTTCAACTTTCTTCATTTCTGATTCATTTTTTCCATTTTTTTCATTTTCTTTCTTTTTCTTTCATCGGTCTTCCACTGTTTTTCTCGACATTCTTCACTACAGAAAGGAGTATTGTTACTGTATTTTTATGATACAACAACATAATCATTAATAAACTGTTATAAAACAACTAATATTTATAACAAAATGAAAATGAAATACATACTTGTACATGTAGATTTCATATTTCTTTTCATTTATTTTTTTCTTACAAAAACTACATTTATTTGTGAAATAGCTCAGGTAGTGTGGATCTTCTGGAAGAACCATAAAAATATCTTATAAATGTTTTGACTGAAGTTAGATGGGAACAAAGATGTTTCGTTCATGAGATTGTATCTTATATACTAGAAAAAAATCTTGTGAACTACATCATTTTTAAACTTATCCAATAATCAATTCTATTTTTTTCTAATTTTCTTTTTCTTAAATAGGTGTATTAGTTAAGTAAATATCAAATATTTCCTTATAATGAAAATTAAAAACAAATAATAAGATAGTTTTATATGTACTAAATATTTTTATGACTTAGATATAAAAAAAATTACGACGACGTTACGATGAAATAAATTTACGACGAATTAACTAAGACATGAGTTTTCTATTTACGACAAATTAACAAGTTAATCTCATACCTTGAATCCCTAAACATGATTCCATAAACTCTGAATCCGTAGAATTTTCAGCTAACCACGTAATTACAGTGAATCATCATAATAATGTGGTTAGGTGACTACCGGTTTACGATGAATCATTGTAAAAAGTGGTAAAATATAGACAACTTGTAAAAACAGAACATACCATAAACATACAACTCATTTGAACTCATAATAACTATAAACATAACTCATACAAACACACATGCATTAAGTCTAAAATTTATTTTTATATATTGAAAATATATTGCATGAGCAGCAAAACACTATGAGAATAACACTTCTTTCAGATTCATCATTTGAGTTATCATCACTACATTGATCATCACTTTTATCAAAATCGCTTTCATTTGCTTCATTCGTCATATCGTCATGAAGATCTTCGTATTCACGGTTATGTGGACCAATAAGAAGAATAACATTGATTGGGTTTTCAAGTACCTCAACTTTATTGATCCACAGATATTCTTGCAAATGTTGTTTTTCTGCACTGACTATTCGACCACAAGGTGTGTAACTTTAATAGCATATAACCAAGTTATTTGAAATCTTTTGATATCATGGTATATAATGAAGCTAACTTAGTCTGCTTGTAAAGCTAATTTGAAAGGCTCAAAATTGTTCTATCTTTGTCCAATATTAACATCAATAATTCCAAATTTCTTAAACCAAACACATTTGTTGACGACGGAGCTAAACCATTCATATTTGAAGAGAACGGATTTCAACTTCACTAACCCGTGAAATTCTATTTCAATATTCTCTTCCAGAATCCCATAGAAATATATTCTATCTAACATATTACTTTTAATCGTACATTCATCATTAATTTAATGAATTGTAAACTATTTCGTCGTACATTTCATTAATTTACAATGTTTTTACGACAATTCTTCTCTTAAATCAGCACTTCATCGTAAAATTATATATGTATATATATATATTGTATTTTATGATAAACTGTTTTCTCGTAAACTATATCAATTTTATGATAATTTTATTTTTCGACGTCATTAATCTACGACGATCAAAATTCATTATAAAATTTTGTCGTTATAGACATATTTTCTTGTAATGATTTCCTTAAGTTTTGCAAGGCTTCACTTCTTCTACGTGGTGTCGATCAATTAACAAACCATCAAGTTCAGATCAATCCAAGCTCTAAGAGAAGTCTCTTCCTCAACCACTTGTTTGAACCTCATTCTATTAAGATGAAAGTTCTTTATTTGTCCTTTATCAAAAAGAACATCAATGACTCCATGGCCCAATGGATAAGGCGCTGGTCTACGAAACCAGAGACTCTGGGTTCGATCTCCAGTGGAGTCGATTTTTGTTTTTTTATAACCATGTCCGAAATATGAACTACAAAAGGCGTACTTTTTATATTATAAATGAGGGCAGAGACCATAGTCAAGAGACCACACAAACGCAAACACAAACCACTTTGGTCAGCATCTTTACGAAAACTAGACCCTACAAACCTAAAACATGAACAGATTAAGACTTCATTTTAGACCAACGAAAGGCTGCTCTCACCACCCGGAGGCCTTCTGGCGCCACCATAGTAATCCCGATACTCGGACTTGCCGTCTGCAAAAATATTGTTTCCCCTCATTTCCCGCGATTTAGCTGAGCTATGCATCTTCTCTGAATAACCAGGAGGGATCTTATCAGATTTGAAGATACCGTTGCTTGTAAGTTGCTGAAACTTGGGGTTGTTGTGTGTCTTCCTTGATGACTTCACAACATGTTCTTCTCTGTTACGGCTTTGCCCCTGTTAAAATGATATGCAGTTATCAATCTCTAGCCATCCCAGATGAAAAAATAAACGAACTTAGTACTTACATTGGAGGCTTTAGCAGATTCCTCCATGATGTTGTTTCCTTTAACAGCTACTAAGCTGCGAGGTTGGGTTTCAGGAGGAGGAGATGCAACGATGTCGTGACCAGTGATTGCTTTGCTCTTGGAGTTCGATATCTGCTTCTTTTTGCTCTTGGAGTCAGCTTGTGTTTGTACAGACCTGCCCAACTCCTTAAGCTTTGCAGCCTCGGCTGAAGAGGTTGGTTTCTTAGGAGTCGCAGCAGCGTTCTCTTCGCCGCTGAAAGATATCTGACTATCCTGCAAAAGGAGTAACCATTCTGAATGAATCCTTAACAAAAGAATGAGAAAGAGACAAGAAGAAGAAGTACCTACCTGATCATGATGGTAATGGATTCTTGAAGTGTGGTTTGGATGAGCGTTAGTAACGTTACCATTATCAGAGAAGATATCACTACCTGTCATTTCTTTTAGCTTGTGGCCAGAACAGTTCTTCCTGTATGAAACACTGAAAGGCACTTTCAAACATCATTCATAAGCAAGATTGGGACATTGGAACGAAACATTCCTAATTTTATATCAGACGAAAACCCTAAATCGCATTTCGTAAGTAAAACTGTTTCTTCCTAATTTCAGCAAATTCAAAGATGAAATATTGAAATCAGAAAGAGATAGAAATGGTTACTTCTTATTAAGCGATTCGGCTTCCTTGTTGGTGGTTCTACCACCACGGCCAAGGACGTCGCCGATGTCATCAGACGGCTGCAAAAAGAAATAGAAAATTTGAGAATTGAAGCTGAATCAGACGAAGGATGATATTATCGGAGGAGAAGGGACCTGGTTGGAGGGATTAGCGGCGGAGGAGTGGTGGATCTGGGACCAAGAGAGAAGATCGGCGGTGGAATGATGGGGATCGCTTGATCGCTCCATAACCTCTTTTGATTTGATTTCGTCTTTTTTTTGTTGTAACTGTAAATAGCGCTTGTGTGCTTGTGAGAAGGCTCTTTTTATCTATTTTTCTGTCAACAGCTTTCTTTTTCTAATTTTAGTGGAGCTTGCTTTTTTGTTTTCCACTTTTTGAATTTAATTAAGAATTGAGAACCCAACGGTTTGATTTATTTTTATCGACAAATTCGATTTATTTTGTTTGTTTAAGATTCTTAAACCGGTTAACTTATGATTTGGTTGATCAGGTACATCACTTTTGGTTTGGGTTCTGGTTAATGAACTCATAGAGAATCTAAGGTCTAAGGATGAATTAGAATCTAAGGTCTAAGGATGATGGTGAAATCTTCTAAAGCTTTTAGCTTTTGGTCTTCTTCTTTCACATCAAACTCCAAAACTCACATCTCTCATCTATAGCTCAGGCCCTGCGACATAACACTAAAACCTCTTGGCTATGTCTCTGCTTTTTTTATTTATTTTTGGTCAAAGGCTATGTTTCTGCTTAAACACCAAAAATATATTGTTAAACCTGCTATAGGAAGTTATGAACATTTTCAATTCATTGTTATTTTTATCTCTAAATGTTATAATAGAAGAAAATATATTCTCACTCATTTCTATTTTTTATAAAATAAAATAACTATTTTCGTATAAAATAAGAGAAAATAACATTTCTCTATTATAGAGTTATACATTTCTTACAAAATGTTTTTAAACTTTAAATTTTTTATATCATATTCAAAAACAAATATTTTTTAAGAAGATATATTTTATAAAAATAAAGTCACACTTATAGTTTCATAATAGTGTTTTGAGAAAATTTAGTTTAAACAATGTCATAATGTTATGAAAATGTTGCAAAAATTAAAATTAATAGGTTAATTTTCAATTTTCATAATAAATGTGTTAATTGTAACATAAAAATAGATCATATTATAAAATATGCGTTTTTAAGAAAAAATAGAGAAATATGTGGAAGAGCACTATTTTAGAATTTCTCTATTTTAGAGAAATGATCTAAGAATGAGACATGATCTCCTCTACATGTCTAAATCTCACACTATGTAACAAAGAAGACTATGTCATTCTTTATTATCGGTTTCAGGTCATTTAGTAATTACTTCTTTAAATGTCTACACCAACTAGTGTTTCTATCTTATCCAATAAGATATACTAATGGAGTATCTCATCACAAAAATGAAGAAAAGAAATTAAAAACAGGAGAGACAGTACGTAAAGAATATTTTTAGATACCTATGAACCATGAGAAACTTCTATGACAAGTGTTTATTGCTAAATGATTCAATTTTCAAAAAAATATTTAAATATAAAATTCAAAAATCGAATTATATTGACGTATTAGTATAAATGAGTTTAGAATCCAAATTTGAGAAACTATGAAACATGGATGCTCTAATAACTAAGATGAGAAAATACCAGTGATAATGTGACTAGAGAATAAGATCAAGCCAACCTTGTTGATGATGATCAGTTTACAAAACAAGCCTAAATGTGAGGTTGATATGAGTGCCCTCTGCTTTTGCACGCTTTGGCACAGATTGAATCCTGCCCATTTGAGTGTATCCTCTCATCACCAGCAACGATCCATGCTTTAATGTAGCCATTGCAGCTTCTCCGCATTTAGAAACCCTAATCATTTATAAAACATAAATCAAGCTTACTGAACACAAAGTGGTAAGTCTGATCAATATAGAAAAAGAGATAACGAAGTTGAGAAATCAAGAATTGTGTCAGAATGACGATATAATATATTGGAAGGCGATTGGAGACAGTTTTAAAGCAAAGTTTAGTACCAGCCGAACGTGGCAAGTACTCAGAGTGACAAATCTGAAAGTAAGCTGGTTTTGAGGGGATATGGTTTTCTCCTCCAACTCCAAAATTTTATGTGCTCACTTGGATTGCAGTCCGTGATAGGCTGGCTACAAGAGCCCAAATCTTGAGATGGAATTTGCAAGGAGATGCTACATGTACCCTATGGTGGATACAAAAACACATTTAATAGGGGCACAAAAATTTTTTTATTGTATTTTATTTGTGAGTTGGGGACATTTATATACATTTGTTAAATAAAATTAAAAAGTTAGTCCCTTATGTTATGCTATTCGCCCCCCCCCCTGGTACCTTATGTAAGGCCAACATTAGTGGTAAGAGCATACGATGGGTCTCTCAAAATATGTTTTAATAATAATAAAAAAGTCAGTCAATGAAAAAATGACAGATTTAATAAAAGTCTCTTAACAAGAGATTTTGGTACCTCTTGGAAGAATCGATTAACACCTTATCTCCTCTTTTTATTTACCTTTTATTTTATTTTATTATTTTAACTTATGAAAGACTTGTGGAGGTACTCTCCAATGCGGATGTCCTAATACTCTAACCGAAACTAAACTCTAACTGAAACTAGGGACTGTTTGTTTTTCATCTGTCCCTACTCAGAAAGAGTTTGGCAACAGTTTATTCATAGACTTATAGGCATGCGATACATGAACAACTGGACTGAGATTCTAGCTCTGTTGGTGGACAAAACAAGGGATAACACTTCCTTGTTTCTCATTTGGTATGTCTTTCAGTCAGTAATATACTGACTTTGGACATATAGGAATATAAGGAGTCATGTCAAACATCCACAAGATCCATCATACATACATAATCAAGATTATTTCTTTATCGTTTTTATGAAATCACATCATACATAATATATTTTCATTTTTAAATTCGTTTTAAAATTTTATAAAAGTTTCCTTTTTACTATATATCTTATTTGGAAAATCAAGAAAACTATATGAAAAATTTAACTGACAGAAATTTTACCAAATAAAATAATAATAATGGCAAGATGTAATATTTTAGTTCATTAAGATTATCTTTGTAATTAACCTGTATAAGAACTAATGTGAATTTTTGATATATCCAATTAGTTTGGTTACTATTTGGGTATATTGGATTGGATTTAGTTCTCTGAATTTAACTATAATATTTTTGTACAAATAGATTATAAATTGATTACTTTTGTTATTGAATTTATGTTGGTTGTTGTCTTATATGTGTAATTATTATTTAGTAAGATAATCTATAAATTAATTTATACTGTTTTGAGAATTCAATAGAAAAATAAATTAAAGTGTAAATCGATTCAAAACTATATAAATAAATACACCAATAATACTTTAAGATATCATGCATATAAGTAAATTTTATAAAGAGCTAAATTGTAAAAATTGATTGGTATCTATTTTTATTTGTTTATTTGTTTTGAGTCAGTCATAGATATACATGTCTGTTTTCAATTAGTTTCGTTTACTAATATATTTTGATTTATTAAAATTTTGATAATAATTATAAAATATTTTAAATTAAAAATATCTAAGTTTATATTTTTGATTATTTTTGCAATCATATAAGAAAATAGATAAATAAGAAAATATTTTTATTTCTCTGAAAATATATATTATGTTGCATAATAATATGTTTTAAAGGAAGTATTATTTTCCATTTTTAATATCAATATTATTTTAACTTTCTTTTTTTATGAACTCGCATAATACATAATTATATTTTCGTTTTTACTTTTTTTAAGAAAAACTTTCAAGATGACTTCTCAAATTATATTGTAGAGATTAGCAAACCAAACACTTTTACATGTATTAGGCATTTAGGCCGAACTCAATGACTATATCTTTGTTTTTAAATTTGCTTATAAAATTTCAAATGTTTCCTTTTTACTATATATGTTATTGGGAAATATAGAAAATTAAATTAAAATCTGAAGGACATAAATTTATCAAATAAAAGAAATTAATATTGGCAATATGTAATATTTTTATTTCATTAAATTATTTTTATAATTACCATTGTAAGAACTAACGTAAGTACGACATATGATATATAAGAAATTGAGTTCTCAAATAATATTATAGAGATTAGCAAATCGAAATTTTTTATATATATTAAAGTATCTTCAATCTCACTTTATATTTTACTTCAAAATTAAAATTGAAGCAAGAAATGTACCAAACACACTAAACAATAGAGTTATTTTATTTATAAAACTTAATCCAAAATATAATTTTTTATTTAGCTTAAAATTATAAAATAAAGTTACTTTATTTTTATTTTATTTTTATTTTGGAGGTATTCGAGACGCATAAAAAAGTTTAGATTAATTTCTAAAGAGAAGGTGCAGTCACCATATGGACTCTCACTATAAATATTCAAATGGATCATAAAATATGTACGTATCCACATAGTCGTGAAGTGTATTGGGGGTGCATTCGAACATGGGTGCCAATAAGGCATTTATGCAGAACTCAGTGACCATATCGAAAGCTTATTCAGATTCAGAATCAATGTCATCGTGATATAACAAGTCTTGACACCCAATCTGGTTGACGGAGTTTAAAGAAAAAGAAGGTTTTACATCCGTTTGCTTAAAGTAAACACTTTTAGAGTATCTCTAATGTAAAACTCCATATTTTCCTCCAAAATGGAGTAAAAGTGATTATGGAGTAAAAATGCTTCAACCCTAGTTCATTTCTCACTCCATAATTGAGTAATGAACAAACAAAAAATAGATTACAATGGAGTAAACTCCATTATGAAGTGAGAAATGAAGTAGGGTTGGAGCAATGTTTACTCCATATTCACTTTTACTCCAACGTAGAGAAAAAAATGGAATTGGATTGGAGATGCCCGTACAAAAAAAATTGTATTTCCGGCAACATAATCAGCCGCCGGCGAGTGACAAGGGTTGGTGGCTAATTTGCCTTTTAAAAAAAGATATATAATAATTTGCCCTCACCAACTCTTCCAACAATCTCTCCGCCTCTCTTGTTCACAAAAACACCTTAAAAGCTCGACTCTTTGTATCTCTACCCCCACCTTCTCCAATGACCTCCGCCGCCGTCACTTCCTCCGCATTCACCACCGCCGCTAGAGGCGAAGCATACCCAGATTCAAAGAAGCCAATCGGGTCGATCCGGTTCCAACCACTTCCTCTCTCCCCCTCGTGAGTTTCCTCTCTATCCTAAATTTTGGAACTTTGAATTCGAATCACTCTCTTAGATTGAGAAAGTTTCTCCATGTAGTTGTAGTTGGTTTTAGATTTTAACTTTGGTATGCCACGCTTAGGTACAGTAACTCAAGGAATATCTCATCTAGAATCTGTGCCATGGCCAAACCAAATGATGTAGAGACTCTCTCTTTATCAGTAGATACTTCACTTAGCCCTCGTGTCAAATCCTTGAAACCTTCCAAGACTATGGTTATTACCGATCTTGCCTCCACTCTTGTTCAGTCCGGTGTTCCCGTTATCAGACTCGCTGCTGGAGAACCCGATTTCGACACTCCTCAAGTCGTAGCTGAGGTTTATAACATTTCTCCCAAGTTGTTTCATTATGTTCTCTGCCTCTCTCTCTGGTTTGTGCTGAATCATTTGTCACATATAGGCTGGGATCAATGCAATTCGAGATGGTTTCACTCGGTACACGCTGAATGCAGGTATTACAGAACTTAGGGAAGCAATCTGTCACAAGTTAAAAGGTAAAAGATAAACACACTTTTTTGCTTTGTGTTTCAGTTATGTCGGAAAATGGAGTGATTATGTTTATTTTCAGAGGAAAATGGATTGTCTTATGCACCGGATCAGATATTAGTTAGCAATGGAGCTAAGCAAAGTCTCTTACAAGCAGTGCTTGCAGTCTGCTCTCCAGGAGATGAAGTAACTATAACTAAACTTCTATGGATTTGTTTTGTTTTATTTGGATTTATTTTGTTTTATAACTGTGGAGTGTGTTTTTGTAGGTTATAATTCCTGCACCTTATTGGGTGAGTTACACAGAACAGGCGAGACTGGCGGATGCAACACCAGTGATTATACCTACCAAGATCTCTGATAACTTCTTATTGAATCCAAAGGATCTTGAATCTAAGTTGACTGAAAACTCTAGACTTCTTATCCTCTGCTCCCCTTCTAACCCTACTGGATCTGTTTACCCCAAGAGTTTGCTTGAAGAGATTGCAAGGATCGTTGCTAAACATCCAAGGCTTATGGTATTTAGCGTAAACATACAACTCATTCTTTTTTGTATTTTTGTTAAACTATTCAATAAAACTCTGTTTCGTTTATTTCTTTTTGTAGGTGTTATCAGATGAAATATATGAACACATAATATATGCGCCTGCAACACACACAAGCTTTGCTTCTTTGCCTAACATGTATGAAAGAACTTTGACAGTAAACGGCTTCTCAAAGGTAAAGTTTTTTAAAAACAAAATCTTTGATTTGGCTTTTTGTGTTAACCGATCATATGATATGTAAAGGCTTTCGCAATGACGGGTTGGAGGCTTGGATATCTTGCTGGTCCTAAACATATAGTGGCTGCTTGCAGTAAATTACAAGGCCAGGTATCTACATTATATACAGACATATGTCTCTCTAAATCTTTATCCGTGATGAAAATGAGATGAAATCGGTTTATGGTTTCTTTAAAAGGTTAGTTCAGGAGCTAGTAGCATTGCTCAGAAAGCAGGTGTTGCTGCACTTGGGTTAGGAAAAGCTGGAGGAGAGACTGTGGCTGAGATGGTGAAAGCATACAGAGAGAGACGAGATTTCTTGGTTAAAAACTTTCGTGAAATGGAAGGTGTTAAGATCTCTGAACCTCAGGTGCTTCTCTTTGAAGCTATTACTTACTAGTTTCTTCTTCTGTCTTCTTTTCTTGATTGTTGGTGGTTATTATTTGCTTGCAGGGAGCTTTTTATCTCTTTATTGACTTCAGTGCTTACTATGGATCAGAAGCTGAAGGTTTTGGTTTGATCCATGACTCATCTTCTCTTGCATTATACTTTCTTGACAAGTTTCAGGTAAACCATTTCAAAAGCATCTCCACATCTATTTAGTTCTAGTTAAAGTGTTGATACGTTTTTGGTTTGAATAGGTTGCTATGGTTCCTGGCGATGCTTTTGGGGACGATACTTGTATTCGGATTTCATACGCCACATCTCTCGACGTTCTACAAGCTGCAGTTGAGAAGATCAGGAAAGCCCTTGAGCCACTCCGCGCCACTGTCTCCGTGTAACGGTTCGGACACAGCAATGTGTGTTTTGATCGTTTATATGATGTTGTAAACTATATATCTACTTCTTCTCTAGTCCAATAAAAGAACTCTTTATCTAAGGCTTTGTTCTTTCAAGTTCATGTAACCATAAACCATTGTAAATTATTTATTTAGACTAAAGTTTTTACACATATATCTGATTATAGATTGACTTCACCAGACATCATAGAAAATGGCTAATGCAACAGTTGCTAAAAAGACAAACCTGTCGGATTTGCATGTAATCCTTGTAAGTTCGATAATTGTAAACCTTACCCTGAGCTGCCACAGAATGTATCACACGATTTTCACGCACACCCCTCTAGAGAGTTCAGCCTTTGCAACAATGATCAGAAAACCATATTACATCGTATGATCTTGGTGTGGAAACATGTCTTCTGGATCTCTTTTACGAGTGTAAAGAGTGTGAGATCTACCTGGATCTTGATTTCGGCGATTCAGAAGAATATCTTTAGAAGTTGGGAATCAAAAGAGATGTGTCATTACAGCCATTGGCACTAACCTGATGTGAGAGGCTCTTGCATTCTCTGTGAGCTTGTTCTCTCTCCATCTGCTGTATGTTATGGTTGTGTTCATTGTTATTGAGCGCTGTCTACTAATGCTTTACAAAGTCTATGGAGAGAACAGCATTTACCAAATATGCATGAGTATTAATGTCATCTCTTTTTACTCTTACTATCGTTGTATGGAATGTGGGTTGAAGTTTTGAGTGTCTTGAGATACCTGAGCACATGGTAAACAAAAAAAAAATTTGTGTATGATAGTCATTTTTAGTTTATTTTCACAAAAATAAACTTTAAAGAAGAAAATGATCAAAATGTTTCATTAAAGAGGTAAATATACATTTATAGTCTATTTTTGTTTTGAAAATTTTAATTTTAATTTTTAATTTTTTAATTTTTGAAGCCCTATCCCTTAACTCTAAACTGTGATAAAAACTTAAAAAATGCTACTTGAAAAAATTGCTCTAAAAAATTCAAACTATGTTCTTCCACTTTGTGTGTAAAATATTTCTACCAGAGGATGGTTCTTTGGAGCATTGTGCTATATGCAAGACATCATGCTTATTCATGCAAAGAATGTGACTTTCTTAGCCACATTGAATGCATTCCACGAGAGCTAGGTAGTTCGTATGTTAATAAAATTTGTAAAAATTATTTCAATCATTATCAAATTAATTAAGCTAATGAATTATTTTATTTATATTTTCATAAAAACTACATTCATTTAAATTTAAATAAATTTTATATTCAATTAAATTTGGTATAAAATTCAATAAATTGACATTAAATAAATTTTGTAATTAAAAATTGATCAAAAATATATCATACAATTAATTAAATAAATTACAGAGATTTTTAATAAAAAAATTCAAGTTGAGATAACTAAAACTTAAATTAAATAAGATCTTATACTTATATTATTATCTGAAGATACATTGAAAACAACTACATCGTACAATAAATATAATAACAAAAATAATTATGAAAAGATTCACAATAGTTATTAGGGTAATTTTCTTAAATAACCATTTTTAAGTTTTTATCACAAAATAGCCTTAGAAAGATAAAATAACCAAAATAATATTTTTTTTGAAATTTTCAATTTTTTTTTTTTTTGAAATTTGAAATTTGAAATTTGAAACCATATCCCCAAACTCACCCCTTAACTCTAAACCCTAAACTCTAAATTAGTTAACCCTAAAGGTATAAATGCATATAACTAAAAAATTTAGCTTCTAAAAAAAACTATTTTGGTCATTTTCTTCTTTAAGAACTATTTTTGTGAAGAACAAACTAAAAGAAACTATCTAAGGGAATTTCTCTAGTTATTATACCACTAATTATAACACAACAAAGTCTTTGTTGTTCTTCTGATTAGCTTTTGTCTGAGATGTCAAGCTTTGTTGCAGAGGAATCTCGTAGGCGACTAAAGACAAAGTGCAACAAGCCAATTACTTTGGTTCACTCTCACTCAAGCGTCTTCTATTCGGGTCGGATCTTACAATGGTGAAGAGATCTACCTTTTTCAAGAATCTTCTTCCAATGGTGAATCCAGACGATGTTGTGTTTGGTGGTTGGGACATAAGTGACATGAACTTAGCAGACGTTATGGCTAGAGCCAGAGTCCTTGACATTGATCTCCAGAAACAGCTCAGACCTTACATGGAGCACATGGTCCCGCTCCCTGGCATCTACGATCCTGACTTCATCGCTGCCAATCAAGGTCACGTGCTAATAGCGTGATCAAAGGTACAAAGAAAGAACAAGTTGATCACATCATCAAGGACATGAGGTAACAGCAACATGTCAAGACTTACAGATTTGTTGGTTGGTTTGTGTAATAGTTGTAATCTTTGTAGGGAGTTTAAGGAGAAGAACAAAGTGGAAAAGATAGTTGTTTTGTGGACAGCCAACACGGAGCGTTATAGCGATGTGGTTGTAGGGCTTAATGATACGATGGAGAATCTATTGGCTTCTGTTGAGAAGAACGAGTCTGAGATCTTACCTTCTACGCTTTATGATATTGCTTGTGTTCTTGAAGGCATCCCTTTCATTAATGGGAGTCCTCAGAATACTTTTGTCCTGGGGCTTATCGAGTTGGCTATATCGAGGAACTGCTTGATTGGTGGGGATGACTTCAAAAGTGGTCAGACTAAGATGAAATCTGTTCTGGTTGATTTTCTTGTTGGAGCTGGCATCAAGGTAAAAGAGAGAGAAGATTCTTTATTAATTAACTTAACTTGGTTCTTTTTTGTTAGTGAAGAAACTTGGTGGCTGATCTTTTTTTTTGTGGCAGCCTACTTCGATTGTGAGCTATAATCACTTGGGAAACAACGATGGGATGAACCTCTCAGCGCCGCAGACTTTCCGGTCCAAGGAGATTTCAAAGAGTAATGTTGTTGACGACATGGTGGCTAGTAATGGCATCCTCTTTGAGCCTGGCGAACTACTAACCACCATAAGTTCGCATTCACAGACGAAGGAGCCACTCACATAGGCTTTATCTTCCATCTTAGCAAGCCGGAAGCGTTTCTGGAACTTGAGAAGAGTCATCCTCATGAACAGCGTGTCTCCTGGTTTGGGGAATCTCACTTGCGCCTGAGATCATCCTACTTGCGCCATTAGCCTGCCACACACACAAACTCAACTTTTTAGTGAAGTTATACTCACTTCAAGCGAGAAATACGATCTTTCATCTAGCAGAGCACAGCTCATATACATCAATCATGAGAACATCAGGCATGATGGCTCGAGCAGGGAAAGAAATTGTGATTGATAGTGACGTTCTTAATATATAGCTACACCTGAAACAGCAGGTGGAAACCTAAAGATCCCATCAAAAAAGGATCTTTCAAACATGGGTCTCAACGAAAACTCATCAAATGTACCTATGAGGCAATATCTCTCTAGCCTTGTTAATGTCCATAACCGTTGGAAATGCTGGAGATTAGAGAAGAGAAGAAAAGAGTTAGTGGGGAGTATTGAAATGTCACATCACACGGACATCAGAAAGTCCACAAATTTTACTACGGACGAAAACTCAAATCTCTTCTCGTCCTCCAGATCTCGTTCTGTTTCTCTCCTACCCAACAAGCAATCCAAATCGAGTTGAGAGAGATTCTTGGCTCATTATGATGATGACAGTGAGTTAGAGCTCGGGAGGAGTAACAAATTAACAGTGATTCTGTGAAGAGTGTAATGAGAGATCTACAACATACTCTATCTGTATATACATAAATCAACAAGGCCTATTAGCTCAGTTGGTTAGAGCGTCGTGCTAATAACGCGAAGGTCACAGGTTCGATCCCTGTTTAGGCCATTTTTTTTAAAAAAATTATTTTTCCTGTTCAAATTATTGTAATGGAATGCAGATTTAATTAATGACTTTTAACGGTCCAGAAAACTCACGCAAAACTTTTGGAACAACAAGTACAAGTATTAGGATTGGGCCTAATGCATTCTCTCTCAACATCTACAAGCTAAACCATACTCATAAAACTATACTGTAAGTTATAAAGGCTAAGCATTGGATCATACAAAGTAAATGCATGAATGTTCTCACATTTGACTCTCTTTTTTTTTTTTAATTAGTACTACCTGGATCCAAGACATTAGGTCAGGTTCATGAACAATTTAGCATTATTTTTACATTATCTCGAACATGAGTTGTGGTGACATAGTTGACATGTCAAGATGTCAACTACTTTGATGAAATTTGTTAGCAACGGAGTAATATAAATTAAATATAACTGGTTTATTGGAGATAATTTATAGATTTCCATGTGTCTTGCGGATTAACCATTACAAACAACAGACAAATTATGAAATGAATATGTAAAATCTGTGATATCTGTGATATCCAAATAGAAAAATATTATAATTGCGAAGAAGAGATGGTTATACCTCATATTCATATTAACATGAGTGTACCCTTTTAGCAAAAACAAAACAAAACATGAGTGTACCTTCCATCGTAAACTACATTCTACTTTGCCAATTAAAATAACCAATTATACTTTTTTGAGAGAGAAGAAGGGATCGACCCTCTTTCGTATGTTTCTCTAAAATAGAAATTTTGGTATAAAGTAAATCTCTATTTTATAGTAAAAATTTGGTGTAATATTACCAATTAAAAATGTTCTAACATAAATCTAACTATATCAAATGTTTATCAATATTTACTTAATCATTGGCTTTACCAAATAAAAAAATGATTTGGTTAATAAGAATATTCATGCTTTTTCTACTGATTTGACATTTTTCTGAAACTATGATTTGACAAATTTGAGGATAGTTTTGATAAGTAACAATCTTTTGAAGAATGCAGCAATTTAACCTCACTAGTTACCTTTATAGACCTTAAATATTTGCTTTAATGTTCATTGTAAATATTTGTTCTATCAAGTTGTCTGAAACACCTATTCAACCCTCGCGTATAAAACACATATTTCTAACTGCCATTTCATAGTCCTAGATCCTATTGCCCTTGTTGGCTTTCTTGGCTATTTCCAACTTCGTTTATGATTATCACAAATTCATCTTATTTGGTTATCCAATTTCCAGAATTCTCCTTTTTGTTATATATAACATCAAATCCTTAAAATAAATTGACTGTGTATGTTTTTTTCAACCGGAATTATGACTAAACACATGGTAAAATGGCTCATATATAGTATTCCAAGCTTCACTTATGAATCCTCTTGACGTTTGAATTCAATACATCATGCATGTGTCACACTAACATTCACATGGATGATATTATTAGTATTATAACCCATTAATCCTCTTTGCCTTGCCCGTACCTTGAACGTAAAGTCAATAGTGTCCACATAAAATTTAAATAATCTAGCTAATAAGATGACATATATCAATTTTACCAAAAAAAAAAAAGATGACATATATCAAGTGCTCATGTATATATATATTTATATATTAGTACTAGAATCTCACATAATTAAAGTGCCTTTTGTATTGGTCCTTTCAGTTAATGGTAAAATGGTTTGCAGGCAAGTTGGCTTTTCAAAGAATCTTAGAATCAACCGTTTAGTTATTGTGGTTGTTGTTCTGGCTTTTACAACCTTTTTGTAAATTAAACTAAAGAATCTTTATTAAATCTCAAATGTGGTATGAAATGGTCTGAAATCAAAGTAAATGTGAAAAACACGCAGCTATCATAATAACTCGCCAACTACCATGTGTGTTAACTTCACTACTTTTTTTTTTTTTTTTTTTTTAAAAAAAAAAAAAAAAAAAAAAAAAAAAAAGTAGTGAAGTTAACTTCACTACTTTATCTTCAACTTTTATCATCAAAATAATACTCCCTCCGTTTCATATTAGTTGTCGTTCTAGGTTTATGCACACAGATTAAGAAAACATTTAATTTTACATATTTTCAAAATAAAAACACTATTACCAATACACCTAACCATATATCAACCAATAGAAAAATAAAATAGAAAAATTTACTAATAAATTTTGCATTGAAAATCGAAAACGACACTTATTTTGAAACAAAAATTCTATTCCAAAACGACAAATAATTCGAAACGGAGGAAGTATATTTTGGAATTTTATAATAATAATATGAGATCATATAATTAGTTTGAGCTTTTTCCAAAAATTGTTTTGTTTCCATACAAACCTAAAATTACATGATCAGGCCACTAAACACATTTAAAATATTCAAATCGTGGAAGCTTGCGATTGATTGGATGGTTCAAAGCTTGCGATTGGGTCATATATTGTGTGTTAAAACCTGAAATTAAAACATGTCTTAAAACACAATAAAAACAAATATTTTATTTCTCCGACCGGCTAGATCCAAAGCACATCTAGACATGGCAATCTCCTATTGGTTTACCTTCATTCATTGAATAATATAAAACAAAAATATAAAAATTTGATGAAATTTGTGATGAATATTTCTGAAGTAACGCTTAGACGAATTCAATGGATACATCCGTTATAAATGCCGTTGCTTTTTTTTCCTTTGTGTATTATAAAAATCTCACCTTTAATAAAACTCATTACTATATCAATTGCAGCCATAGATCTCTACTTCGATCCTCTCATGAAGACCAAGCCTCTCGGTCTAAACCAGCTCACACCATACCAAATGTACCAGATTCAGAAGCAGCTTAACCAAAGACGCACCACAACCTCAACCCTCTCACCAAACCGAATAGGAATGAAGAAATTCTCAGCTTCTTCCTCCAACTCCCAGAAGCTCTACAAAGGCGTAAGGCAAAGGCATTGGGGAAAATGGGTCGCTGAGATCCGTCTACCTAAAAGCCGGACCCGCCTCTGGCTCGGAACGTTTGGAACCGCCGAGGAAGCTGCCTTGGCTTATGACCAAGCCGCTTTTCAAATCCGTGGAGATTTCGGAAAGCTTAACTTCCCGAACATCAGACACGAAGAGATGAACTCTCTACCTTCGTCTGTTGATGCCAAGCTCCAAGCTATTTGTCAGAGTTTGAGAAAAACAGAGGAGGCTTGCTCTGTTTCGTATAAAACAGAGGATAAGTGCTCTGTTTCGGATAAAACAGAGGATACATGCTCTGTTTCGGATAAAACAGAGCTCTTATTGCCGAAAACAGAGCATATGAAAATGAAATTATCTGGTGATTCACCAAGAAACGATAAGAAGTCGTTGTGGGATGAGTCTAAGTTGGAATCTTCGTCGGTCTCGGATTCTGAGATCGACGAGATTGGGAGTTTGGGGCTTGTGAAGTTTCCTTCGGAGGAGATCGACTGGGATGCGATTAGCAAATTGTCCGATTCATAATGCTTACGAAGTATTTTTCCTTTGTTGAGCCGTTTAGTGTCTAGCTAATCTCCATGTGTTGGTTTAGCTCCTTTAACCAACCTTAGAAACTATACGTATCCTAAAACTACTATTTGTGATTTTCTTTTCTTTTATACTTCATTTGTTTCAAAATAAACTATGTTTTTAAAGAAAATTGTTTCCAAAAGTTACCTTTTTCATTTGAATGTATTTTATTAGATAATAATGATAAGTTGTAAATATCAAAAAAATAATTATTTTTATTGAATTTTAATTGGCGAAAATAGCATAAATTAGTTGATCATAAGAAACAATGCATCTACAATCAAACTTTTTTGAATATTTGTAAAAAAACTCCTAAACATAAAGTAGAAAGAATACTGTTTACTATTTTTACTTTTTCTTTGTGAGAAATACTTGTAAGATTGATTCTTGATCTTTCTTCTTACATGTACATAATGGACTCCATTGAAACTAAGGTCTATGAAGTCACTAGTAAAATAAGTCGACATCATTCCCATTTTCACAAACAACAATTGTTAATATCAATGATTGTGTAGCTATTTGAGTTTTAAGGCAACTGTGTGGACTCTATTTTAATTTTTTGCTCCCTTTTATATTTATTCCTAGTATTTTAACTACTTTTACCACATTACACTGAACCAAAAGATGGTGCACAATTAAACGGAAGTGATTGGTTGAGATGTAACTGTAAAAAATTGGGAAAATTGTTTTTTTTAGGCCAAAAAAATAGGTACATTGTCCATCTAGGCTAAATAAAATACTAATTATTTCATTAGGCTAATTATTTTTAAAATGACAATAATACCCTTAAATTTTAATTAAAATTCGAAATTATAATTACTAAATAATTAATAATATATATATTAATTATTTATGTAACCTAAGTAATAATAAAAACAATAATTAATTTTAAAATCAAAATCAAAATTAGTAAATCAATTAGTAAACAGTTATAATATAATTATATAATCTAAATAATTTTAAAACAAAAATTTAAAAATAAAATTCAATTTTAAAATTTAAATACAATTAGTAAATAATTATAATATATATAATTAAATTATATAATCTAAATAAGTTTTTTTTTTAAAACTAACAATTCAATTATAAAATCAAAATTACAATTGTAAATAATTATAATATATATTATTTAATGTATTTTGAAGTAACTAATATATATATATATATATATATATATATTGACAAAAATAATATATATATATAAAATAACACACAAAAAGATGGAAATTGAAATATTCTCAAATATTTTGTTCCTATATTTTTGGAACAGATAAACCTTATCTGTATAATACAACGGCTTTTAGATTTAAAGTAATGTGTAGATTCCGATTTCTACAGGTTTTAGATTTATAGTAATGTGTAGATTCTGATTTCTACAGATTTTAGAATGACAGGTAAAGCTTGAAATGTGCATTCTAAATGTTTTTAGATTATCATTATTTTCGTAGAACCCATATTCTAAAAATAGTAGATTCAATGAAAAATGTAGATTGCAGTTTCTACTAATCAGAATATGAATTCTACTTTTTGTAGAACAAATTTTAAAATTATGATTTTAACATTTTCAGAACTGAAAAAAATATCACTAAGTTGATATTGGTATTTCATCAGTATTTAATATTTTTAGAATTTTTTTTAGTTTATAAAACTATTTATTTGATTTATTTTCAAAAATACTAAAGGGCATTATAGACAAAAATAATGCAAAATAGAAATTAGTCTAATGGGACAATGTACCTATTTTTTAGCTTAAAAAAACAATTTTCCCTAAAAAATTTACATTAGAGTTTTGTCTGTTAATTTTTTGTGATATAGTTGTAGCTAATGTACATGTAAAAGTTAAATGAGAAAATAATGAAAATAAAAGATATTTCTACATTAATATTTTTTATCGATAACTTACAAAACAATGCTTTAGAAAATAAGGTTACTACATCTGTTTTTTTTTAACTTTAAATTTAAAAGCTAAATAAAACATAATTGGATTTGTCCAAAAAAAAAAAAAAAAAACATGATTGGTAAGGTTTTTTTTTTTTTTTTTTTTTTTTTGAAACACTCATGATTGGTAAGGTTGTTGATAGAACTTAAAGATAAAGTCACCAATCACCCCTTTTCTAGAGTTTTGTCTTCTTTTTCTTTTTATTTCGGACAAAAAAATTGTTTTTTAAAATAGTAAACTCATCTTGTTTAAACCTGTCTCACTTTGACTGATCCATTTAAAATCTTGAACATGTTTAAACCTATTTAATTTTAAGATATTAATACGTTTATTTTTTTTAGATCTGCAATAATTATATTAATCTATTTAAACTGGTTTAAATTTATTTAAATTATTTTGAGTAAAATTCCAAATTTATTTGGTTGTTGAAACCATCTCTTATTTGATTAATATATTGCATAATTATTTAATATTAATTATAAAATATTTATTAAGTTATCTATGATATTTAAATACTCCTTTCACTGAAATAAATAATTGTAGAACAAGGTTCGACCCTTATTGAAGGGGAAAACAACCCAGGACAAGACCCTGAGAGTAAAGTTTAAAAATAATTAAGAGAAACACTACTAAACACCAGTAGGTGGAATGATGGAAACAATTAAACAATCATCAAGGTAGCAAGTATTAAGAGTATGAAGCCCAACACTGATGGACACTTAAAGAAAGCCTCAAAACAACTCAGCAAGCCCATAACAAGCCCATAACAGTGACTCATCCTCATCCTAGTCAGCTTGCCTCAGCTCACAACAAAGACGTGATCAACGTTCAACACAAAAACAGAGTACTACGTACAGCTCCAACGGATACAAGGCCAACTCATTGTATGACCACAACAAATAAATTCCTTTGTCTTGACTCATGTGCTGAGGTGTGCTAGAAGATAAGATTTGTATTGTGTATAAATGAGGGATGAGAGTGTATGACGAAAGATAGATTAGAAGATTGAAATAATAAGAAAACTTCTTTCTCTCTGTTTCTCTGAGATTCACATGGTATCAAAGCCATGGATGATAACTCAGATCCACTTTCTGCTCCATCTTTGAGCATCTCTCAGTGTGTGACACTCAAGCTGTCTTCTTCCAATTACCTTCTCTGGAAGACACAATTTGAGTCATTTCTCTCTAGCCAGTCTCTTCTCGGCTTCATCAATGGCGGTTCTCCACGTCCTGCTCCTACTGTCACAACAAGGACAAAGGAAACTATCACAGAAACAGCAAACCCAGAGTTTGTGAGATGGGTTCGCAAGGACCAGCTGGTCATGGCTTGGCTGTTTGGATCTCTTACGGAAGAAGCCCTCCGCTCTGTTTACGGTCTACATTCGGCTCAAGAAGTGTGGTTCAGCCTCTCTCAGAAGTACAACCGTGTGTCAGCCACAAGACGCCTTGATTTGCAACGAAAACTGCAAGGTATGAAGAAGAATCAAAAATCTATGGCAGAGTATCAAAAATCTATGGCAGAGTATCTAGGGGAGGTAAAGAGTGTGTGTGACCAGCTGGACTCCATTGGTAGCTCTATCACTGACCAAGAGAAGATTTATGGTGCCTTGAGTGGTCTTGGAAAGGAATATGAGTCTATATGCACTGTTATTGAGCACTCCATGGATTCAGTCTTGCAAATGACGTTTGAAGATGTTGTTTTTAAGCTGGTTAATTTTGATGATAAACTCCATGTCTACAATCAAGCTCCTGAGGTTACTCCTCATATGGCTTTCAACACTGGCAGAGGCTACAACAACCGAGGCAGAGGCTACTATAACAACAGAGGAAGTAGTGGTCGTGGCAGGAGTTCTGCAGGCTCCGGAAGCTACTCCACTCGTGTTCGTGGATTTCATCAACAGTTCTCTGGGGGTTCTCGACCAACATGTCAAATATGTGAAAATTATGGACACTCTGCTTCACGCTGCTATAATAGGTTTGATCAGGAGTATCACACACCCGACAATCTTCACAATGCTCTGACTACGATGAAGATGTCTGATCAGGAACAATGCAATGGTCAAGAGTGGTACCCTGATTCTGCTGCTACGGCTCACATCACCAACAATGGCTCTCAGCTTCAGTCATCCGAACCATACTTGGGAAATGATCAGGTCATTGTTGGAAATGGAGACTACTTACCTATTACGCATGTTGGATCCATTTCTTTGCAACTTCCACAAGGTATACTTCCTCTGAATGATGTTCTTGTGTGTCCTACTATAACCAAGTCACTGTTGTTTGTTTCAAAACTCACATCAGATTATCCATGTGAGATTACATTTGATGATGCCTCTGTGTTTATTAAGGAAAAGGTGACAAAGCAGGTTCTAACTCAAGGCAGAAGACATAAAGACTTGTATGTGCTAAAGGATATTCGGTTTCAAGCTTTCTACTCAAATAGACAGCAAGCTACAAGTGAGGGGATTTGGCATCAGCGGTTGGGACATCCCCACATGGATATTCTTCAGCAACTTGCAAGAAATAAGGCTATTGCTTTCAATAAATCAAGCTCATCGTCTGTCTGTGATGCTTGTCAAGTAGGGAAGAGTTGTCAGCTTCCATTTTCTTTTTCTGGTTTTGTATCAAGTCAACCTCTTGAGAGGATACATTGTGATTTTTGGGGACCTAGTCCAGTTGTATCAGCACAAGGGTTTAAATACTATTTTATTTTTGTTGACAATTTCTCAAGATATACATGGTTCTACCCCTTGAAGCTAAAATCAGACTTCTACTATGTGTTCGTACGTTTTAAAACCATGGTTGAAAACACAGTGCAGAAGAAAATAAGGCAGTTTCAGTGTGATGGTGGTGGTGAGTTCATCAGTACTCAGTTTCTCAATCATCTTGCTGCGTCTGGTATTCAACAGTTGGTGTCTTGCCCTCATACGCCACAGCAGAACGGGTTGGCAGAGCGCAAACACAGACACCTAACAGAGCTGGCAATGACAATGCTGTTTCATGGAAAGGTTCCTCACGAGCTATGGGTAGAAGCATTTTTCACCTCTGTGTTTCTTGGTAACCTCTTACCCTCTTCAGTTTTAACAGACAATAAGAGTCCCTTTGAGGTTCTTTATGGTCATGCACCAGTTTATACTGCTCTTCGGGTATTCGGTTGCAAATGTTTTCCTTCTCTTCGACCATATATGACCAACAAGCTGGACCCTAAGTCTCTGCCATGTGTGTTCTTAGGCTATAATGAAAAGTACAAAGGTTACCATTGCTATTTCCCACCAACATGAAAGGTGTTTATCAGCAGGCATGTCTTGTTCGAAGAAAAGGAGTTCCCATTTGCAACGGTTTATAGTAAATATCATAAACAGAGCATTTCACCCTTACTTAATGCTTGGCGTTCTGTTTATATACAAAAACCTGCTGCTCCAATCTCTGAGGTGTTTCCTGAAGAAGATTTGGTTGCCACAAGACTTGCTCCTGTTATTGCTCAGGAACCTCAGTCTCCCGTTCAACAGCAGCATGATCCTCATTCTCCTGCTCGAAGCTCAGTCTCTTCAGCTTCAGGTCAGAGTACTCCTGCAGTAGGTTCTCCGGAAGTTGTTGGTCTGCAGTTGCAGGAACATGAATCTCCAGAGGAACAAGTGGTTCATCCTATGAGAACCAGAGCAAGAGATGTCTCAGGCTGTAGCTTCTTTGATCAAGAGCGGTGAGAGCCAAGACGTACCATTAGAGGAGACATACGAGGAGCATCTGTTGTCCCTAACGACACTGATCGCAATTTGAGAAGCGACCAAGTTTTCGTGAGAGGGGACATAGCGTAGGCTCCAGGATTCCAATCCAATGAGTGAGAGTTGCAGTTCTTAAAAGAGAAGAGTATAGAGTGGGAAGGCTTCAGATGAAGTGAGAGCGTTTCTGAGAGGCTCCTAGGAGAACTCAAAGATATTTTTTTTTTTGCTTCAGATCCTTCATACTACTTGTAGCCCAACAGAAGCTTAGTAGATCTGCATGAAGGCTCGACGTTGCATAGGAGAAGGATCTGCGGCTATGGAGTAAAGGAGAGCCCAAGTGATTACGCAGGATCCAAGAAGCACCACTAATAGAGCTTGTATCTGACAATGAAGATTTTAAAACTATAATAAGATTTTATTAGATTGCTAGCAAATAAAACATAAAATCCACACATTATGCCATGCTAGTAAAAAAAAAAATCTTATTACTTTTGGGTACTAACAATTAAGATATACTCTTATAAATTTCAGAAATGTAGTCAATTTGGTTAGGAGAAATCATGCTTTACATGTAAATATTTTATGCAATGTCAGCAACATAGTATTACTGAAATTTCTTTATTTTAAAGGCATAGTATTATTAAGATTATAAAATCAAAAATCACAATTATTGCTTAGATTCTTTGATTTATCTCTTTTTCATCTTTTTTAGTCCATAACTTTCTCCAATTTTATAATCTATGTGCATTGCTTTTTATACGGAGAAGAAATTACACGTACATTCTCAATATCACTTTTAGGATATCTCTAATGGTTTACATCACTTTTCCTTCAAAAATGATGTAAACTGAATAAAAGTTTGTGTTTTTCTCCAATAGTTCCTTTCATTTTCTTTTCAAAAAGAATAATTTCAAACATATTATTTTATTTTTACTTATTATTAATTCTAAAATAATTGTTACTATTTATAAAACTTAACAATTTTTACTCAAGTATGATTTTAAATATTTATTATGTATATAAGTATAATTTCTAAAAAAGATACTAGGGTTTATATAAAATTATAATTATATTATGAAAGTTTTAATAATTTTTTTAAGTATAAAAAAATATTGAGTTTTTTAGATATAAAAAAATATAAAACTTTAAAGATTAATTTATTAATTAAAATTTTAACAAAAAAATAAGGAAAAACATCAAAAATTGAGGGAACATTATTCATAAACTTATTTTTCCTTCAAAATAATAGTTTGGTTTGGATAAAAATTAATGGGTCAATCTAAACTAGTCCAAACCATGGATCTTAATAGATAGAAAAAATGAGTACAAATAGCTCAATGGATAAAATGGGTTAATGAACTTAATGGATTGGGTCAAAATGGTTTGGATTGTAATGGGTGATGAGTTATCCATAACCAAACCAATAAATTTTTATAACAAACAAAAACTTAAATCAAAAATAGAAACAAAAAATAATCAAACAAAAATTTAAACCAATTTTATACCAAACTTTATTTATTTTCTCATATATATAATTAAATAATAATAAACTAAATATAACTTAATTGTCATACATATATTTTTGTTAACATTCAATTCCTCATATATATATTTTTTTTTGTTGGTTTATTAATATTAACAACCAAATTTAATAAATTTTTTATCAAGGCCATAAAATCAAGTTTTTTCACCAAAATTATAAATTAATTTCTTTCATCAAAACCGTAAAATCATGTTTTCTCGCAAAAACCATAAAATCGTATTTTCCCGCCAAAACCGTAAAATCATGTTTCCCGCCAAAACCGTGTTTTCCTGCCAAAAATGAAATCGAGTTTCCCGCCAAAACCGTAAAAGTGTATTTTTCCGCCAAAATCGTTAAATCGTATTTTCCCACCAAAATCATAAAATCATATTTTCCCGCTAAAACCGTAAAATCGTGTTTTCCCACCAAAACCGCAAAATAATGTTTTCTCGCCAAAACCGTAAAATTGTGTTTTCTCGTCAAAACCGTAAAACATAATTTTCCTGCAAAAACCGTAAAATTATGTTTTTCTGCAAAAACCGTAAAATTATGTTTTCTCGCAAAAACTGTAAAATTAAGTTTTCCCGCCAAATTCCTAAAATTTATTTTTTCCGTCAAAACAGCGAAATTGTGTTTTCCGCTCACAGACGCTTTTCGGCCATAACCGTAAAAAGAAATTTTCAGCTAAAACAGTAAAATTAAGTTTTTTCGCAAAAGCTGCAAAAATTGTGTTTTCTCGTCAAATTGTCAATTATAGTAATTCTCACTAAAATTATAAAATTATTTTTTTCCAAAATTGCAAAATTATATTTTCCAGTGTGTTTTCTAAGTCAATAATATTTTTATTTTCAGCCCAAAATAATAGTTTTACTTAATAATTTTTTTATTTTTTTATAACACATAATAACCATTTAAACTATGAAACTATTGTTCATGAGTTAAACCATTAACTCATTAATTTAAATGAGTTATGGGTTGATCCAATCCATTTAATAAATAGATTGGTTTTATCCATTACCCATATAAACTTAAAACCATTTGGATATAGTTTGGTTTGAGTTGGTTTACTCATTTTGACACCCCTTACTGGTATATAATTTTCAATTTGTTTTATTCTAGAAAAATATGAATGTTCAAAAAATCAAGTATCCCCCCCCAAAAATATGTAAATATTTACATATATCTACGAATAGTTGATAATGTCTCAGCCATATTACTTAATACAAACATTTTTAAAAAAAATCAGTACAAATTTGTTAGAATATTCTTATATGATATATAAAATAAAAAGGTAGTGAAACTATGGACTATGGAGGGTGTATTCAACTAAGAATTTAATGTGATTTGTATTAAAATGACAAATCTACTGTTATTCAAACATATATTTTAAAAATTATTTTAAAATTTAGTACTATTAAACTTGTCATTTACTCTCAAATTCGCTGTTATTAAACCAAATTTAAGTTGAAGCTTTTAGAATACTTTAATTATTTATAGAGTTTTTGAAAGAGATTTCTTAGTTATAAAAATAAAAATCACATAGTTTTAGATAAGATTCTAAAATTGTCTAATAAAAAGCACACCAAATTCTCATATTTTTCTACAATCATCTAAAATTTTATTAATAATCAAATCACTTCAGATCCCATATTCAATTTAAAATGAATTAAAAACAAAACTTGACAAAGAGTTATAGTTGTCATAAAGTTTTTTCTTTTATTTACTTAATACTTTTATAAATAATAATGTGAATCGAATTTTATTAAATCATATGTTACAATGATAATTATATACTTATACATTTAATATCTCTTATAATTTTAAAATATTTGTGGTTTACTTAAATTCAATGGATATTAATTTTAATATTTGATTTTCTTCAAAACTTTATAGATATCCAGATTTTTCAAATCAAATCGAAGCGAATAATAAATATAATAAAATTAACAGATAAAATTTTCACCGCTAGCCTAAAGAATGTTAGATGATTTCCCAGGCTGAATTCGGGCATTAAAATAAAAATAGTTTTCAAAATGTATTTTCTTAATCAAGAATACTTTAAAACAGATTGATGGGACCGTTTCAACCATACTAAACACTTCATCACCGTATCTATTTAAAATCTTGATTTTTCTAGTATGATTTTCTTAAGGCAATATGATATTGCCAATATCCATCGTTTTGTTTTTGTAAAATATCCATCGTTAATTAAATAAAATAGCCGGATGATATACTAAATCTGTTTTTCGATTGCTCACTTATGCTTGTTCAACGTGTGAAAGATTAAAACTGAAATATATGAAATTATTACCGCTTTCAACTTTAGTTAATCGTTAATTTAAATATACATATACTTAGTAATTAATAAACCGCGACAAGTCATACAAACATAATTTATAGGGTTAATGTAAGTAACTAAATAAGTTAGGGTTGGAGACTTGGAGTCTACGTTTTTTTAAGACTATACTTTAATTATTTTTTGGTCAATCATTAAACATGTATGTCAATTAAAGGGCAAAGTAGATTTCATTTGTTATCTACTAAAAATCAAAAGTTGGTCAAATACAAAAATAACGTCTCACAGACGTACATGTACATTGAAATCTGTTATGAAAAGTCTGATCAAGTGGAAAACTAACTTTTTATACATTGACTTTTCTGTAAATTTACCACTTTTTTCAAAGATAAAAGGCATACACTTTCTAGTGAAGTCTACTGTCAAAAATATAAGTTTGGTAAATTGTAAAGTTAACATATGTATTTACAAGTAGACTTGCAGAGTAAGTCTAATGAGCGTAAACATACAAAAAGTATACGGATAAGTGCATACATATAGAGAAGTATGATGACGTGACACAAATTTGAATAGTGACAAAACTATGTAAATAGTTTAAAAAAATTCAGTGTAATTTTGTTTCCGAACTTTGAATATTATCAAAATAAAAAGATGGTTTGACGTTTTTAGCGAAGAATCACCAAAATATGAAAGTTGTGCTTTTGAAAATAAAAGTTTCAAAAAAATTTATATAAAAATTGAGAAGAAATAAAGAAAAAAGAAATAAAGTTTTGTTGGTGTAAAATGAAAAAAAAAATGAAATTTTAATGGTTTGAGTTTTAAAAACTACAAATTAGTTGTTCATGGTGGTTGAAAAAATTGATGATAATAAAATTATTGTAAATAAAAAAAATGTTTAGTTTATGGTTTTTGTTCATTGGAAAAGAAAATAAAATAAATAATGGTATTTCATAAATATTTGAAAAGTTAAAAACAGTATAAAGAGAAAATTGTAAAATATCTTTGTCTGTAATTAACTTTAAATTATAGGTTATTTTTGCAAAATTTTCTTCGTACTCATATGGCTTAAGATGTGTGGTTCAATTGAAAAAACAAGTCACACTGAATCCAAACAATCAAGTTTATAATACTTTATGTTATACAAAATGTTGTATATCTTCGGTTACACAACATGTACGTATAGCAACAAATATATATTAACTACACGAGTGTGTATATATATGCATTTTGATTTCGAAAGTGTGGATGGTCGTCTACCGTTTTGTTCCAGACTTCCAGTCTTTTTTTTTTTTTTGTCAACCCAGTTTATTGATAAGCCCAAAGGGCAATATGAAGTACAAAGATTACAGCCCAATACGTATACATTAGGTTAGAGACCTACAGATTTACACGAAGACATAACACGTGTTTTAATATAAAGGAGTAAAAGTACACGTGTCCTCTAAAGAGTAAAAGCTGAATGCATGTGTCTTCTCCGATCAATTTAACCACCGCCGGCGATTGTTTCCTCCATCCGCCTTTGTCTCCACCATCTTTGTTGGGCTTAAGCTTGTACTTCTACACATCTCTCACATAGCTTCTTTGGATCGTTTGACTTGATTTCAACTTTCACCGGTGGTAAATCAGCCATTAAAAACTTCAACATAACCAAGAAACGAAATATTTGCTAGAACACTTTCACTTAGGAAAGTTCTAACTCTGCTTATTTCGCCTTAGAGTGTTGAATTTTAACAAAATCTCAATCCATCATCTTCGTTAACTTCACTCCAATATCATACGAGCTTGAGGAGGAAGGTTTATAAACAGAGGATGAAGAATCGAGCATGACACTAATGAAGGAGAAACCCAGAAAATTTTCCAAAGACATGAGAAGATTATAAACCATAAGAGAGATGTGATTTGATTAACATCCGCAACGGAAAACTTTAAATCTGATAAACGGAAACAAAATCGCCTAACGCGAAAGATCGAAATATAAACATCGAAAAAACAAAAATCTCTTTATCTCTCTATTCCTTCTGAAAAATAGGATATTGGTAAGAAGGAAATAGAGAGAGATTTCTCTCTCTAGAAGAGAGAGGAGAGGAAGCTACTGTTGACTCGTTTATTCCAGACTTCCAGTCTATTAATGTTTTAATGTGTGTTTGTTTGAAAAGGTGTACAAAATGATAAAATATTTAAGGAAAAGTAAGGCATTACTAAAAAATGGACGACTTTTGGAGAATGCCAAGAGTTTGTTTAAGACATTCTCCTTTAAAATAATCATAGATAAATGTCACTTGATATTGTAAGAGTATTTTTAACCAATCTAATTTGTTTTTATAATAATATTTAGAGCATCTCAAACAATATTCGTCATTTTTAAAAAGAATGCTCCTAAAATAAAGGAAGAAGAAGTGGTTCTCCAATGACCGTCTTCAATTTTTTTGTTTAAATTTTTTATATACTACATTTTAATCTTTAATATTATTAATATCTAATTAGAATCAGTAAATTTTTATAAGATAATAAAATATACTATTTGAAAGTTATTAAAATAAAATATTTATAAAAATATAATAATAATAAATAATAATAAAATATAACTATAAATGATATAAAACCGTTAATAAAATATTTTTAATTAATATATTTTTAAGAAAATATAACAATAAATAGTTAAATATAATATATAAAAGATCATCTATGCAATTTTGAAGCATATATAATTATGAGGACTAAAGCAAAAGTGAATAATTTTTTGAAAAAAGTGAATAATACATTGTGAGAACTGAAATAAATAGTATATTGTGGAAACTGAAATTCGCACCGTCGATTTCAATGAAATAAATAAATCAAAGAACTCTTTACTTTCCTTGAAGTTCCAGAAATTTCCTAAATCAATGACAAGTGATCAAAATACGAAAATAGACGAAGTAAAATAAATTGAAATAGAAAACAAAGTTAGGATAATCTTATTTTGAATCTACATATGAGCATTAACAACAAATGAAAAAGCCTCGTTTGCAAGAGCTCTGTTAACAACTTTTATTTTTGAAATAAATGTATTATCTAATTATGAGGGTAAATATTATTTTTACTTTGTTTTTATTTTTGTGATTTATAAAAAAATATTTTTGGAAACCAAAGATTGAATAGTTAATAATTATATTTTAGTGTAATGATATTTATAA
This sequence comes from Sinapis alba, assembly GCA_012274485.2. Lineage (NCBI taxonomy): Eukaryota > Viridiplantae > Streptophyta > Magnoliopsida > Brassicales > Brassicaceae > Sinapis > Sinapis alba. Next base: position 189,776 of record MU105776.1, read on the forward strand.
TATATTTTTATTAGTTTTCCTTATAGTAATGATTATATAATATTTATAATATATATATATATTCAATTAAAAAAATATATTTATAAATTCAAAATGGAAAATGTAATTAATAAAATAATTTTGTTTTTGACTTAATTAAAATTAAAAACTTTAGTTTAGCTTAGACAAATTGCTACAGCTTAATATATTCACAATATAAATTATTAAATTGATCTAAATTTTTATAGCTAAAATTATTATTAAATAAATTATTTAAATAATATTATATTTATCTATATACATGAACAAACAATGTAAATTGAATTGTGAATAAATAAATAAAATATTAACTAATTATTATAATTTATTTTATGTATATTATTAATCATGCTAATAGTATGTTATTATATGTTCAAGTCAAAGTGTCTGAGTTTACTTGATTTCAATGAGTTTTTTGGAAGAAAACTGACATAATGAATATTTTAAGCGGTATAGAAATTTCGTTATGCGGAATTATATATTGGTCACCATTCACCTTATTTTTGGTGTGTAAATTTTATTTTTAGAAAATAAAAATATTTATAAAATAATAAAGTATGATACCAATAAGTACTGTTTTATGTCAAAATGCATCTACAAAGAAAAGAAGTAAAACAAATTAAGATAAAGTTTCTTTTTAATTTTATTTTTTGTCAATTACTAAAACAAGTATTGAATATTGGTTATATAAACCTCAATAATAAAATTTGTTACAAAAAAAACTCATAACAGTATATTAAGTATTACATTATAGGGAAAATTGCCAAAACCAACCTAAAACTTGGATTCAAATGCAAAAGTGTACCCAAACATCAATCAAATGCAAAAGTAACCTAAAAATGTAGTGAAATTACAACAGCCCCCTTATGACCAAAAAAAAAAACTATATGCGTTTTTACCTTTATAGCCTATTTAAGTCTTCCGTCTTTTTAAGTCTTCTGTGATTTTGTAAGTCT
>MU105776.1:191502-211300 GCA_012274485.2 Sinapis alba
AAAAAAATTTAAAAAATTTCTATAAGTTTTTGGAAAGTCTTCTAGCATATAATGTAATAGAAGACTTTATGGAAGTCTTCTAGCATATAATGTACTAGAAGACTTACATGTAAGTCTTCCTGAGAAGACTTCCACGGAAGTCTTCCGGAAAGGTCATTTTTGCAATTGTAAATTTAGAAAAGAAGATTTCCAGAGAAGACTTACATGTAAGTCTTCTCGAGAAAAATGAGAAGACTTCCATGTAAGTCTTCTCGAAAAATAGGTTAGTTTTGCAATTGACCAAATTGTGTCAGAAATTTGACTTTTTGTGGAAGACTTCCAGGAAGTCTTCTCGACAGAAGACTTCCATGTAAGTCTTCTGTCGAGAAGACCAAAATCACAAAAAAATAAAGCTAGAAGACTTACAGGGAAGTCTTCAGCTAGAAGACTTCCTAGAAGACTTCCCTGTAAGTCTTCTCGGTGGAGAAGACTTTCAGTTTAGTCTTCTCCACGAACCAGATCTGAAAAAATAAATAATTTCTTCTTAAATTTGGTGAGATTCATGTTTAACTTCTCTAAGTACATATCATTTCTTAGTGAAAGTTACATACTTGTTCTTGACCAAGAATCATGAATTTTAGTAACATTAATAAGTTTATAAATTTTAAAATCAAAAAGTTGGGATTTTGGGAAGTAAAAAGAGAGAAAGTGAAAGGAAAATAGTTTGTGTGTGTAAGAAATAAGTATATAAAGATGTAGATGTTGATTTTAGAAGCATTAAAAGCTTCAAATTGGTTGTTCATGGTGGTTGGTATATTGAAGCCAATGACAATATTGTAAATACTTGATTAAGATGAGGATGATATAGTAATACAATCATTTTCAAAAAAAAAAAAGTAATTGCATTTTCGTGAATTATCCGAACTTCTAGGGTGAAAAAGGAAAGTAGAAATTTCAAAAAAACCATGGGTTGGTTTTGCAATTGAGTTCAAGTTTTGAGTCATTTTTGAAAAAAGCCCTACATTATATCCACAACATACGTATGTTCAATAAAATATGTTACAAGTGAATATATATTTTTAGTTAGCTTTTAATTATTAAATATATAGCTTTGTATACTTTTATTTATTATATTTTATATTATCTTTAAATATTTTACTTAATTTTACTTTGTCTATAAAAATATAAATATGTTCACTCAAATTTCATCAATATTACTTTATAAAAATAATTGCATTTACTGATGCTTTGAAGATTATTTTTTTAAAAGAAAATCTTGATTTAGTTTTGTATTTAATAAAAAGTTATCAATTGTTATAGTATTTATAAAATTACATAAAAAGATTCAATAGTAACATTTTGATATTTATTTTTACATTTTTAGTTTTAAATAAAAAATACTTAAACTAATTTTATCTAACGACAATTAGTGCAATTATAATTATTTAAAATAAAATAAGATTTTGGCTATAAAATCCCATTAATAGCATACTAAATGTTTTAAAAAATATAATTCTTTAAAAAATAAAATATGTATATTTTAAAAATTATATTAGTATCACTATTTTTAGTTTGTAAAATATAAATATATTATACATATTTCGCAGTTACGTTGTTCATTATACAAATTATTATTCACAGTTTGTTTTTAATTGTTTATTTTAAACAAATTATCATTGTTCCACAGTATACATTTCCTTATATAAACCTCAGTTAAACTGTACCATAATATCTAATCCGTTTTTTCTACACCGTTAAATCCGTTGTTTACATTTGGAGCATGGATCTTATTTTTGTGTACCAAATATTGATTTTGGTCAAAGAGAAAATATGGCCAATGTGTTAAGACTTCATAATAATAATAAAAATAATAATAATAATAATAATAATAATAATAATAATAATAATAATAATAATAATAATAATAATAATTGTGTTTGAACATTCAGTGACTTGGATGAATTATAGCATATTTCAAAATATTGATTTATTACTAATAAGAATGATGTGATTATTTAATACGGAACGAAAAAATCCAAAAAAAAAAAAAATCAAGAAAGGATCAACAAAAAAAGAATTATAAATCTTCTAAATTTTTTAAAAACATTTCATGGTAGGATCATAGCTTTATTTTGACTGGTTGATAATTATATTCATATATTTAAATAACTAGATACAAAATCAATAATTACAATGATATAAAATTAATAATTAAATTGGTCATAAATAAATATTTATTTGATTAAATGATGTTTTCGATGTTTTCTAAAGATGATTGTGATAACTGCATATGTAACAACTTTTAATTTCTCAAATAATGTAGCAGTAAACAAACAAAATATTTTTTCAATATATATATATAGTATTTTCTATATAAATGTAGACACCAGACATTTTGATTGGGAACTTCTTCCACATTCGATCGAGTCCATTTTACAAGAATAGATAGAAAAGTATATTAAAAATATGATCTTTATAAGGATATTATCTTCTTCTTCTTTTTTAGCAATAAGGATATTATCTTCATAAATGAAATCTTATAACAACTTGATCGAATATGCGATATATTCCTACTTTATCACTGCCTTTAAATTAATACCCCAAATTTTCCCAAATTAATGGCACTTTGCTTTCTACTTACTTCTATCTTATTTTTATATATTACATTGATTTGTAAAACTCTCTCTCTTTCATAATAAGTGTCATTTTAACATTTTTTTTTTCTTGTTACACAAAAAGTGTCAATTTACAATTTCAATACAAATTATACTTACTTTCAGTTAGAAATTAATTGTAAATTGCATTAATTTTATGAATAATTTTATTTATCTCAAATACTATTGGCCAAATAGATATAATTAATGACAACTTAATTACATTTCAATCATTTTCTTAATCTGTGTGAAAAATGTCAAAACGACACTTTTTGCAAAACAGAGGGAGTATATAAAACACTCAAAAACATGTATGGTTATTTCATTTGAAAGTCATATACACATTGGAAAAGAAAAATTAATAATAATCTTAGCTTAATTATTTGAGTTAATCTTAGAATCTGCAATTTTTATATAAGTAGAACTGAAAATGATTGTTGTTATTTGAATTAAATAAATATCCACTTGTGTGTGCCACATTTTTTTGGAGAAAAATATTCCAACCATTAAAGGAGCTCGGTGTCTCATCAAGTGTCAGCTACAAAGTTATAGTAAATATTCTAATATAGAATAGTGTTAACAAGTGGTCTAAGAGTTTGTAGCATTTCCATTTCCACTTATTTTTCATTCTAAGTGTGAGAAATTAAATAATAAACAAAAAATAAAAACATTATCATAGAAGTAATTTTTTAATTTTTTTGTTCATTACTCTATTTTTCATATAATGTTAGTAAAAAGGGAAAATTGGAAAGAAGAGACACTTTGAACTTGGATTTGTCTCAATAGAATTTGTAGAAGATATTTTAGGAAAATAGGATTTACAATTTTTTAATACCATAATACCCTTGAATTAACTAAATTCTTTTAATCTAAATAATAATTTTGAAATTGTTAATATACATTAAAACAAAAGAAAAAGGTAAAAAATAAGAGTAATCGAGGGTTTCTCTTTTTCATTTCATCCTCTCTCTGCCAGAGCTTTTTTTTTTTCTTCGTCAATCTTCTTCTTCCTCTTCAATGACTCTAGTTTGACAAACCTCCACCGCTCTTGTGTCACGATCTCCTCTCGATTTCAGTTCACGACCTTCTCTGGTCTTGTGCTTCATCACACCGGATCTCGTTTCGCGACTCCACCGCAAGTAGCCTCTGTGTTCACCTAGCAACCGTGGATCTTCCTCCATGGCGTCCAGTCCATATGCATCGCTTTGCTCCACCACATAATCTCTCTTCCAAGCCGTATCAGCTCCTCCGTCGTGTTCTATGCCATCACCATCGTCGAAATCAGCCTCGCCGATATGTCTCTTCTCGGTGTGTAAAGCTTAGAGCGACAATGGCTATTTTTAGCTTATTTGCATATCGTATCCTCAAACTTTACCTTTATTTTTACTGTGACCCTAACACTTTTGGATTTGCAGATTGGTCCTCTTGAATTTGCCATGAGACAGCTTTTCTTTTTGTATGATGTATCGTTCAACTGTGTTCAATCTAGATTTGTTTCAATTTAGTTTTGACTTCGAGAACTTCAGTGTTGGGAATTCATACACCTTTGAGTTCTTCAAACTAGATTTTGGTTCTTTTCTTCTTCCTGTTTTTTAATTGGATTTAAAAGGTATATAAACTAAATATAACATACAACAAATAAGTAGACTATGTGGCTCAATGAATAAGGCGCTTGCTATGAAACAAGAGATTCTGAGTTCGATTCCCAGCAGAGTTGCTTTCTTTTTTTTAACGCCATCAGCCTAAATAAATAAAAAAAAGATTGTGGGAAGAGAAAATCGTGGGAAAAAAGATTCTATGATATATTTAGTATAGATTTAGGAAAATATCTTCAACCGAATATGGAAGTTTCCATATTTTTTGGATTTCCCTAGAATATGTAATCTACCCTACGCACAATAAAGTAGATTATGTGTGAAACAAATTGTACCATAAGCGCCACATGAGGTAAAAGGCAGAACATGTTATGGCACAAACTCTAGAAAAGGTAGATTAGTGAGTTGGGGTTATAAATCGTTATCAAACTATAGGTAGACCTAAGACATTTTTCTTGATTATAACGTAATGAATTCTATCATACTTAGAATATACAATAAATGTTAGTTTACGTTTTATATCTTAGATATACATATGTACAAATTTTAGTATCTCAATTCTAGACTAAGTAGATTACCAGAATGCGTACTCTAACCATAGTTAGAATATAAAATAAAATTTTATTCCACTTTTTTTTTAAAAAAAATTAAACATATATATTGTCATACTTATGTTTCCAATAGTTTTCATATTTTTAAATATTTTTAAAATTCAGTTTACTATTTTTTCCATAAAAGAAGGGTAAAACTTGTCCAAAATTGCCAAAAATATGAGAAATCCTATAAGGACAAATAAAAATTGAAATTGTCCCTTTTTCCAATTTTCCCTTACTATTTTTGTCACAATAATTGTATTTTTGACTAAAATAAATTACTTCAATACATTTCTATCTTCTCTTTTAAAATAAATATTGTTATTTTCCTTTACAATTAGGAGAATACACAGCAATCGTTGTTTTTATTCTATATTTTTAAAAATGTTATTTTACACAATATCGGAGTAAACTCGTTTATATTAGTGTTTTCCTATTATAAAATTAAAATAATAAAATATATTGGAAACTGCCAAAAAAGTGTTATGCTTTGGATATGATGTCCAATCCGAATATATATATATATCTTGACCGTTTGTAGTGCAGTGTTGGTACTGTTTATGATCATGTGGATTATCCAAATCTTAGACTCAGAATCAAACTAATCCAAAACGTGTCTAAATTTGTTTAGAAATGGATCAAACTCCGGAAGCTACTAATTACAGAGCTTAGCATATGTTCCCAATCACTAAATTACAGCCGCTCAATCTTGTATAACTAAAAAATCTAAGATCATGTTCTCTTTCTTTTTTCTTATTAAAGTATTAGTGTTTTATGTTAGCAAGAAACAAGAAAACATCCTGGATAAAATATTGGGAAAATTGGAAAAAAAGGACACTTTCAATTTTTATTTGTCCTTATAGGATTTCTCATATTTTTGGCAATTCTGGACAAGTTTTACCCTTCTTTTATGGAAAAAATAGTAAACTGAATTTTAAAAATATTTAAAAATATGAAAACTATTGGAAACATAAGTATGACAATATATATGTTTAATTTTTTTTTAAAAAAAAGTGGAATAAAATTTTATTTTATATTCTAACTATGGTTAGAGTACGCATTCTGGTAATCTACTTAGTCTAGAATTGAGATACTAAAATTTGTACATATGTATATCTAAGATATAAAACGTAAACTAACATTTATTGTATATTCTAAGTATGATAGAATTCATTACGTTATAATCAAGAAAAATGTCTTAGGTCTACCTATAGTTTGATAACGATTTATAACCCCAACTCACTAATCTACCTTTTCTAGAGTTTGTGCCATAACATGTTCTGCCTTTTACCTCATGTGGCGCTTATGGTACAATTTGTTTCACACATAATCTACTTTATTGTGCGTAGGGTAGATTACATATTCTAGGGAAATCCAAAAAATATGGAAACTTCCATATTCGGTTGAAGATATTTTCCTAAATCTATACTAAATATATCATAGAATCTTTTTTCCCACGATTTTCTCTTCCCACAATCTTTTTTTTATTTATTTAGGCTGATGGCGTTAAAAAAAAGAAAGCAACTCTGCTGGGAATCGAACTCAGAATCTCTTGTTTCATAGCAAGCGCCTTATTCATTGAGCCACATAGTCTACTTATTTGTTGTATGTTATATTTAGTTTATATACCTTTTAAATCCAATTAAAAAACAGGAAGAAGAAAAGAACCAAAATCTAGTTTGAAGAACTCAAAGGTGTATGAATTCCCAACACTGAAGTTCTCGAAGTCAAAACTAAATTGAAACAAATCTAGATTGAACACAGTTGAACGATACATCATACAAAAAGAAAAGCTGTCTCATGGCAAATTCAAGAGGACCAATCTGCAAATCCAAAAGTGTTAGGGTCACAGTAAAAATAAAGGTAAAGTTTGAGGATACGATATGCAAATAAGCTAAAAATAGCCATTGTCGCTCTAAGCTTTACACACCGAGAAGAGACATATCGGCGAGGCTGATTTCGACGATGGTGATGGCATAGAACACGACGGAGGAGCTGATACGGCTTGGAAGAGAGATTATGTGGTGGAGCAAAGCGATGCATATGGACTGGACGCCATGGAGGAAGATCCACGGTTGCTAGGTGAACACAGAGGCTACTTGCGGTGGAGTCGCGAAACGAGATCCGGTGTGATGAAGCACAAGACCAGAGAAGGTCGTGAACTGAAATCGAGAGGAGATCGTGACACAAGAGCGGTGGAGGTTTGTCAAACTAGAGTCATTGAAGAGGAAGAAGAAGATTGACGAAGAAAAAAAAAAAGCTCTGGCAGAGAGAGGATGAAATGAAAAAGAGAAACCCTCGATTACTCTTATTTTTTACCTTTTTCTTTTGTTTTAATGTATATTAACAATTTCAAAATTATTATTTAGATTAAAAGAATTTAGTTAATTCAAGGGTATTATGGTATTAAAAAAATTGTAAATCCTATTTTCCTAAAATATCTTCTACAAATTCTATTGAGACAAATCCAAGTTCAAAGTGTCTCTTTTTTCCAATTTTCCCTAAAATATTTCCAGATTTAATAAATTGAAAAATTCCAATAATTGGTTAAATTTCACTCATTATTTTGAAGAAATTCACTACGCAACTGGAATTTATTGGTGCTTGAGTTATTGTTTGATCAATTTTTGCTCTAGTTATTAAATAGCATTTCTTCTGTTTTATATTGTATGATATTTTACTTCATTGCATACAATTAATATTTTTAAAAAGAGTCACTAAAATTATAATTTAAATAATTTACTTAGTTTTAAAAACAATAAAATAATATTTTTATAATAAATAATTTTATTAGTTGGTTAATTGAACATTATGGGAAGGGGAGATTCTGGATAGAAACAGATTCACACTACCTCGAAAACAGATAGAACAGTTTTTATAAAGTTAAAATTATTTAGATATAAGAAAACATTTTATATTATACTCTTAAAAATAATAAATAAATTATTGTGTTTATCACTTTTTAGTTTTTACTAATAAAATTTCATCATTCATATTTTAACATTTTATTTAAAGTTCTAACTTTAAAATAAGTGCATTAATTATATTATAGAACATTAATCATTCAAATACAATAACAAAATTTTATTAAAACTTCATAAATGGAGGGAGTACTGATTTTCGTACCTAAACCTGACGAGCAACGAGACAGCTAGTGACGGATAAACTGCTTCTAAGCATCTTGTTTACGGTTAATTAATCTAATTAGTTGATTACTGTTGGCCCCCAATATATATATATTTTTTTATGTTGTTCCAAACCCTAGTTTAAGATGCACGATAAATTTAATTTAAATATTGTATATTTTGATGTTGTATAGTACTTTTTCTGTGTAGAGATCGGTCACGTGGTGGGTGGAGACAATTTTGATTCGTTTCACGTGAAGTGTCGGTTCCAAAACCTGGCTGAGAAGTGAGAACTAAACCTATAAAGATCATGTACGATATATGCATATAATAAATACTTTTGTTTTTCTTGCTGCACAGATTGTAGCTACATTCCATGTGATGTACAACATAGCATCGCAATGTAACGAGTTCTACTGCATATAAATTGTTTATTACTAGTATATGATATTTTGTTTTATTTTGTAAATTTAATATATAATATTCTTCTTAATAGATATGTGCAATCTATTGGTTAAATGTTAGAAATATTACTACGGTGTATATGGCTAGTCTACTCAGAATTCTCTTATTACTGCAACCAGGCCCGTCTTATTTTTTATATAAACCTTGTGCAAATTTTAGTTCTATAAGAACAAATAAATTAAACAGTTTTGCAAAATGAATCTTAAATTTTTGAAAAAATATATCTTTAATTGCTATAAGAAAATTTTCAAAACTTTTTTGGATCTAATGCAAATGTTCCTTTTGGATGTGCCTAGAGACGACACTGCAACATAAAATTGACCAACTATGAGATTATATTTGAGCCTTTGATTCAAGAAGCATGACCAATTAATAACAAACAAAGTATTATCGTGTAAACATGTTGACAAAAATTCATTTAAACATTTTTGAACTTTAAAATTATAAAACAAGCTAGCAAAACACTTAGAGCGATTTAAGTTGTATTTGTATATGCGTCATAACAAGCTACATATCCATACATGTAAACATGTGGAATGCCGATTTTTTCTTCTATTTTATGCAAAGTATAGCTAAGTTTTTTATTTCTTGAAAAGGACATATAACATAGTTTAAATTCAAAAATATAACATAGTTTAACGTTCAAAAAAATAAAGAAACCTTTTATATAAAACTATATCGAATCTTTTATATAAAAATATAACCAAGGTTTTATATAAAAAACGGTTGCTCTCATACCTACTATAAAATACTTCAAAATAGTATGCATGTATCTACTGCGAAATAAACACAATGGCTGTATCACTATCAATTTTTTTCTTTAATCACTTTTAAAGTTTGATTGGTAAATATTTTAAATGAAGAACACAAAACCAGTCTAGTTAGCAATCACGTAGTCACCTCTTTGTTGACACCATTCAAAAGTTACACTAGTGGATCTCAATGGCAACATACAGAATAATAGTTAAAAAAAAACATACAGAATAATATTGGTAAAGTTCTAATAGTAAAAAAACAAAAGAATTAAACGACGAATTAACTGAATTGTAAGATAATTAGAAAATAAAAAAGTAGTAACTAGTAAGTGTCAGCATCAAACCATCAGATGAGATAAAAAGACATCTGAAGAAGTGAAGAGTCAGGACAGCATCACGAGCTAGTCAAGACTAAGATCTGTATACCTCAAATCTCAACTAATCAACTTTGTTTTTCCGTTAGATCTCCAATGAGAAGACATGAACTACTAATAAGGAGATTTGCTTAGTTGCTTTTTCGGGGATTCCGTGCCAGATGTTGACTGGACAGTAAATAGTTGTTAACTACCTAACCATGTGGCGTTTAGTGAACCGCAACAGCTGTTATCACAGTAAGACCTAAGAGTATCTCCAATGTAAAACTCCATTTTTTCCTCCAAAATAGAGTAAAAGTGATTATGGAGTAAAAATGCTCCAACCCTACTTCATTTCTCACTCCATAATGGAGTGATGAACAAACAAAAAATAGATTACTCCATTTATGGAATAACCTCCATTATGGAGTGAGAAATGAAGTAGGATTGGAGCAATGTTTACTCCATATTCACTTTTACTCAAAAATGGAGGAAAAAATGGAATTGGGTTGGAGATGCCCTAACAGAAACAAAAACGTGTTTGATTGTTGTTTGGTGATTCTTTTATCTCGTTATAAAATTGCATGTTAAGGAAAATAAAATAAATGGTGATTGGTTTACTTTACTCTTGAGGCATCTCAATTTTCACTCTATTTTTTACTATAAAATAGTATAAGAAATAGAATAATAACAAAAAATAAAAAAAACTTCATTTATAGAATAATATTTTTATTTTATTTTCATTATTTTATTTTCTATACCATTTAAAAAAAAAGTTGAGATAAATATGCTCTTAAAAACCTATTAGACATTTGTCAAGTTTCAGATAACTTATTCTTTTTAAAAAATTCAAATTTAATTTATAGTGGAAACAACATTAGAATGACATCACTTTATGGTTTAGATACTCACTGTGAGGTTATGAGCATTGAGATTGATTTTACAACAATTCCATTGATGGATTCTCAATTAAAATATTTAAAAGTACATTAATGTAAATATATATATATTATATATATGTATATAGTTGCGTGATTCTAAATTTTATGGAAAACATAATCTAAAATATCCAATTTTAGAAATTTTAGGTTATATTTTTTGTAAAACTTAAAACTCCACAACTACATATATATTAATATATTTTTAGATATTTTAATTGAGAACTCATCAATGAAGTTGCTCTTATTTTTTTTTAGTCAAAGAAGTGGATGCTCTTATATGTGTATTTCAAGTCTTATTGGCAACCCCTTAAGATAAGGCAACGGTGGATACATTTTCGATTTCCTTTTTAATCACCGAATTCCTAAAGGAAAGCTTGATATAATTCTTAGATGAACACGAACCAATTATGTATATTTTATGTATTTTATTAATATATTTTAAACTTACTGAAAATTATAATAGATCTTGTGAAGTACACAGAAATGATTTCTCATCAATAAAATGTGAAAGCAAAGCCTTAAATATAACATATGCACAAATATCAGTCAGCACTTAAACGTTTAAATGTAGGATTTGACGGTCTAATATATGTAGGGCAAATTGGTATGTATGACAAGGAAAAAACACATAATTTATTGGATAACTATTTTCCCTAATGTTTCTATACACGGTGTTAATTTTATAAATTAATAATGTATTGTCTTTTATAGCAACCGGAGAAACCTGAACAAAAAAAATTAAAATTAAAATTCTTAATTATTATTCAAAAATAAAATTGTGGCTTTATTGTCTTTACATCTCATTCTCCGCCATTTTCTTTCGTCTTCTATTACTCTTTCAACAAAAATCATCTTCTTCAACCATTATACTGAGCTTGAAGAAACGCCATGGGAGCAGCATCAATAACAACAATAACCAATACAGCTCAAGCAGACCATTTCTTTACAAAGGAACATAAGCACATGCTCTCTCTTTATGGGCATGTGGGTTCATGACACTCGTATCCTATTTAGAAGGATTCGTCGGTGACGGAAAGGAGAGGTTTTTCAAATTTCAAAAGCGACACTAACGAGAACACCGGAACATGTACATATATGAATTTACAGGAAATCTTTGTTGTATGTAAGAGAAGATAAACAGTTTTTTGTTATTGTACTATATTCTATTATATGCATATAGAATAGAAATGTAAACAATGTATATTTTTTATATTTGGTTATGCGTTCTATTTTGTTTCTATACTATTTTATTATGTTCCATTCCATTTGACGGTTAATAAAAAATGCTCTATTGTGTATAGAAATATAATTTGTAATTTTCTTAAATTCTAACTATCTTTACATGTTTTTAATCTGTAAAATTGTATTGTGATCTATATTGTATAGTTTAATATTATAATAGTTTAATATTATATAATATAATTTAATATTACATAATATTATGTATTTTTAGATTTTGATATTTGAGTTTAGGGTTAATATTTGGATTAGAATTTACTGATTAGAGATTAGGGTTTAGTATTTAGAAGATGAAGGGGTATGGTTGGGATCATCATTAATTTCTTACATGCAATCACATACATTTCATAATTTTACCAATATATACTATGTTATTTATTTTGTTTCATTCTATTTGGGTTTAGAGTTTATGGTTTATATTTGGGTTTAGAGTTTATACTTAGGTTTAGAGTTTACTGATTAAAGTTTAGGATTTAATATTTAGGGGTTGTGGTGAGATTAAGGATAACTAGAGTTGGGATATGTTTAGTATTTATAGGTTGTAGGTGAGATTATAATCTTATACTGTTTCGGTGATATGGAATAAAATACTCGGTGCATATATATGTGGTTAATAAATATATACGTGGATGACTCTACCAAAAGAAATACGTCACCTACTCTCTCACTTGCAACTGAAAACTTTTTAAGCAACGGGGTAGAACCGGATAAAATGGAACACAAATGTCTGATATTTAATTATGTCAAAATCAATGTTACTCACCTAATTTACCTCTCAAATATGGCTACTAAGCCCATATTATATATACAATAGTTCAAGAAAGACATATTCATTGGCAAATTTATATATGGTAACATGTTTAAGGTTAGATTCGTTATCACTGTATCAATGGTTATATCCAATCGTGAGGTCATCTTCATAGCATTTATGTCATGATTTAGGATTGTTAATGGTGTATATATTCCACTGTAGAATTTTCAGTGTTTATTTCCCACTATAAAATCGTTAATGAGAACAAAAAAATCGTTAATGGTGTTATACTCCACCTAGAATTATCAACGGTGTTTATATCCCATTGTAAGGTCATTGATTGATAAAAAGTGCATCAAGGCTGTAGTTATGCATCTTCATCATCGTAGTTGGATCTGAAAATTTCATGGGTAGTTCAAGTTCACCATCACTCTACTAGATCAGTATAATATTTGCCGGTCTTTATCCATATATTATATTCGTAGACTAATTGCATTGTTGATGAAAACAAAACGAAGATTTATTTCTCGAATCTTAAATTTTAAACAAAACAAAGCACAACATGGCGAATTGTGAGTTTTATACTTTGAATAGAAGAGTAAACAGTTCTTTATCTTTTTCTTTGACAAAAATCTTTTTTTCTTCTCTTGAGCACACATCTAATTTAAAAACGGATAAGTTAGCATATATAATACTTATTTACATTCATATGACATTTGTTTTGTAATTATACTTCACTGGTTTTTATGTCCGAATTATTTAGATATTATTAAGTTGTGGATAACAAATAATGTTTTGATTTTATTTTAAATATAGTATTTTCACATTCTTATACAAATTCCAAATTTATTAAAAACTATTTCCTCCGTTCAAAAATGTTACTTAAATTTTTCACACATATTAATAAAATATATTAAATTTAAGTATTAAATGCACAATTTTTTGTGGTTATCTATTTTCTATGATTCTAAATCAATAAAAATTTAGTAAATGTAATTAATTATCTTAAAGTTTATAATTAATCATTATTAGTTAATAAAAAGTGTATTGATAATATAAAAAATGTATCTTTTTGAAATATATTTTTTCTAAAATATGTATTTTTATGAACGGAAGGAATATGTTTTTTTAACACCGTTAAAAACTATGTAATCAATGCTTTTTACAGCTTCTGATGATTGATTGATTGATTAAAGTACTCTGAATTTAAAATAAAATATTATATCAGAACTTTATATTTAAACAGAATATGTAAATATGTCATGGTCAAAAATAAAATTTTATTTGATCAATTTCCAAAAATAAATATCTATTTATTCTGGTGTCAGCATGATCAATTTGGACGGGACCACGTGACACTTGATGGGAACGCACCAGCGCCCAAATAAGTAATAACCAAAAGATATCCAAAGCAAGCCATCAAGGAAGTCACCTAAGGGACCCGTCTACACGTGTACAGTATAGTTGGACTCCCACTCGTTGGTTTCGACTCGGACCACAACACAATATCTGAATTTTCATTTGTTTATAATATTCCTTCTTTTAAAATGTTTTCTAACTTTCTTGCAACTATAAAATCACTCCATCCCCTTACTCTCAAAATCATACATTCAGTCTCATTTGATCACTTTAAATTCAGGTTTAGATTTATATCCTAAATGGGTAAGTTTTTATGTTCTTGTTTTTTTCTTATAATGAAATTTTGGTTCTTGCAATGTATATAAACACACACAAAATACACATTTTACTCATATGTTTTTTTTTTTTTTGAAACTCATTTTATTCATATGTTATCTTCTCTGTTTCAATCTTCTTTCCTCAGTGAGATTCATCGAAGAGAATATTACTAAAATGTTGGAGACAAAGATCATCTCTAAGTCGGAAGTTTTATATCCCGGAGGAGACGACGGAGACACGTCGCCGGCGACCAAAGTTTTTCAGATCAAAGAAGAAAACATCGGAGGAGGAGGGCTTGTAAGATCATGGGTTGATTCCATGAGAGCATGTTCCCCTACTCATCTCAAACCTTTCAACAACCAATCTTCTTGGATCGTAATGTCTTCTTGCTTACCTCTGTCTTTTTATTATTATATTAAATCACAAAGTATTTTTTATTAACGAGAGAATTGCATGTGACTATGTAGAAAGAACATCCATCAGCTTTGAACATGTTCGAAGAAATACTTCATGAATCAGAAGGAAAACAAATAGTCATGTTTCTTGATTATGATGGTACTCTCTCTCCCATTGTTGATGATCCTGATCGTGCTTTCATGTCTAACAAGGTATGTTCAATTCCAGTTTCTTAATACACTTTTCAGAATTTTTAAAAAGTTCTTTTTCCTACTAACCTTCAAGATTAGTAAAAGAAAAAACACAGTACAAGGTGTGTTTTTACGTTTTATTGTTCTAATAAATATCATATAAAATAACACGGTAACGAGTAAAATAACATAATTTCATAAAACGCATAACAACCGTAAAAAAACAAAGTTTCAGTTTTTTTTTTGGTTAAAAATAGTCTTATCATTTCGTTAAAAAATACACAAAAACAATTTTTTTAATATTTTCTATAAATTTTATTTGTTAATAATAAAAAGTAAACTTCAAAAAAATAATTAAGTTTCTTGAATTACTATTGATTTAAAATTACTGGAAACAAATAAACGCAAATAATCGATAAATTTATGATAAATGTCTAATGCATTTTCAATATTTTTGAAAATAAGCGGATGTAGTAAAAAATACTGATTTTATTTAATTTAGGGCAATTCTCTTAAATAACACTTTTTAAGTTTTTGTCACAAAAATAGCCTCCAAAAAATAAAATGACCAAAATAGACTTTTTTTTTTGAAATTTTGATTTTTTTTTATTTTTTAAAAAAAATTTGAAACCCTAACCCCAAACCCACCCCTTTACTCTAAACCCTAAAGTCCAAATTAGTTAACCCTAGGGGTATAAATGCATATAAATGATTTTTTTAGCTTCTAAAAAAAATATTTTGATCATTTTCTTCCTTAAAAACTATTTTTGTGACAAACAAACTAAAAAGGGCTATCTAAGGGAATTTCTCTTTAATTTATTGGTTCCAGTTTGTTTAGTTATTTTTTGTTTCCGATTTGTATGAATTATTTGTTTCCGATGCGAAACACGGTAAGGAAACTTGCAATGTGTTTTCCAACAGTCATAGTTAGTGGGCGATCTAGAGAGAAGGTATCATATAAGCTTTATCTTATAAAAAACGTCAATTCTTTGTTTTTTGGACAGAAATTCGTCAATATTTTAACGTATTCACAATTTAATTAACCAACAGAAAATTATGTTTTTTCAGGTTTATAGTTTTGTGAAATTAACTGAGTTGTACTATGCTGGAAGTCACGGTATGGACATCAAAGGCCCAGAGCAAAATTCCAAATACAATAAAGTATGAATGTCTACATAATGGTCCACAGAAAACATATTCTATATAATAAAGTTTTTTTTTTTTTTTTCATTTTTCCCTCATTTCTTAAACACAATCCAGAAAACCCAATCTCTTCTATGTCAACCCGCGACGGAGTTCCTTCCGGTGATTAGTGAGGTGACATTCTAAATCAATCAACTATGATTTTTTCTGTAAATTATATTAATATTTGTAATATTTTTGTTTTCTTTTTTCTAGGTGTATACGAAACTAGTCGAGAAAACAAAATCGATTCAAGGAGCCAAAGTTGAAAACAACAAGTTTTGTGCTTCTGTCCACTTTCGATGCGTAGACGAAAATGTATGGACAAAATAAAACATATATTTTATATCAAATTTAATCATATAAGTAATAAGAGATATGTTAGTAGCTTCGTTTTCAGATACACTCAAGTTGATTTATTATATCTGCAGCAATATATTTTAAAACAACTCTCCACTAATTTATAAATGATTAACTAACAGAAATGGAGTGACTTGGCCCATCTAGTTCGATCAGTTCTGAAGAACTACCCCAAGCTCATGCTTACGCAAGGAAGAAAAGTAAGTTTAGTTCACAAAATTAGAGAGAAAATATTATTTTCATAATAAGTAAAGAATGTCTAATAAGTAAAGGATGTCTCTCAGCTAATTAAGATTTTGTTTTAATCATGATTATTTACTTTTTCGGTCTGATTTAATTTCAGGTGTTCGAGATTCGTCCAATCATTAAATGGGATAAAGGCAAAGCACTTGAGTTCTTGTTAGAATCCCTCGGTAAAACTTTATGCATACCTAATTAATTGATTGTAGATTCATTGTTCACAAACTTCATATAGTGGTGGGGTATATATAAAATAGTCCTAGTGGTTTAGATGTTAAAAATTCTATTTTTTCACTAATTAAAATGAGCATTTGACATGTGTAGGATATGAGAATTGTACCGATGTTTTCCCTATATATATTGGAGATGATCGTACCGATGAAGATGCCTTTAAGGTATATAAATGTTCTTAATGTCTTGACAAATAATTAATTCAAAGGTATTTAAAATAGATAGTTTAGATTAATGTATATAAATATTGACTGAAGTGACATTGTAACAGATTTTGAGAGATAAAAGACAAGGTCTTGGGATCCTTGTATCCAAATACGCAAAGGAGACCAATGCTTCTTATTCTTTGCGGGAGCCAGACGAGGCAAGCTCTCTAACTCTATACACATAACACATAAATATTCTGTATTTTCTTGGGCTAATGTGGATTTAATTTATCTTTTTTTTTTTTTAACTTGGTTCAATAGGTTATGGATTTTTTGGAACGTCTGGTGGAATGGAAAAGGTTAACAAGTGGGGAATGAAGAGTTTACAAGCACATGAGAATCGTTTTCTTTTTTACTTTTTGTTATTTATCAAGATTCTAACGTATCAAATGATTAAAAATAAACAAGAAGACAAATCGAAGTTCTTGATCCTGTGTTGCTATCAATGCGAATCTTTCAAACTGTAAATATATAATTTCATGGAGAAATATATACTTATCATTATAGGTGAATATTACAATATAATATATATAAACATTTGAAGCTATATTTGACATTCATTGTTGGAATAAATCAACTAACTTTAAAATGAGTTTTCTTGTTAAAGGTGCTTTTAGTGACTAGTGTACATCCCCAAAGATCGAATATCTAGTCTGTATTCAACCAATATTTCAATTATCATCGACATTCATGACTGACACTGAAACCATTTTGTACAAATATCATAGACATATATCGTGTATAATTTCTTAAAAGTAGAAAACTGTATCAGTTAACTTCTTTATGAATTATATATATTTTTGTATATGCAATAAATTGTTTCCTTCATTTCTTAAAGAAGCAACCTTCTTCGTGTAATTGAGTGATGTTATATATATATGCCAATAACATCCAAGTTAAACTAAATTAAAACAATTAAGTTATCAAACCGGTGTTAAATAATCAATATGAATTCTTAGATTACGAACATTACCTACTATCTTATTTTTTTATGTTTATTGCATTTTATATATTTCTTTCAATACATTTTTTTTTTATAATCGTGAGGATCCTAAATATTTTTTAGATCAAAAAAGTAATACTACTAAATTTTGCATCTAGGTACACGTTATTCCAATTAAGATATGATTAAATAGCGAAAGCAAATCGAACCCATATGGCAGAAATTCCAGTTGGAACTCTTTTACTACTTGAACAAATGCGGCTGGTTTCAATGCAATTTTAAAAAATCCTTTTTTATTTTGTTTGTAATGATATTTGTTAGTAGAACCTAAAATATTGGAGAGTTCATATATAGCTAATGAAAAATATAGGAAACGATAAGTGGTACAATATCTTTTTCGAAAAAATGCAAGTGTGGATCTAAAATGGACAATTCTCTTAAATAGCCATTTTTAAGTTTTTGTCACAAAAATAGCCCTAAAAAAATAAAATGACCAAAATAGACTTTTTTTTTCTTGAAATTTTGATTTTTTTGATTTTTTTTTTGAAATTTGAAATCCTAACCCCAAACCCACCCCTTTACTCTAAACCCTAAAGTTTAAATTAGTTAACCCTAGGGGTATAAATGTATATAAATGAATTTTTTAGCTTCTAAAAAAACATTTTGGTCATTTTCTTCCTTAAAAGCTATTTTTGTGACAAACAAACTAAAAAAGGCTATCTAAGGGAATTTCTCATCTAAAATCCTAAAACAGTATTTAATTTTAAAACGCAAATGTATGTACTTCCAGAGTTCAGTGTGTCTGTATGTTGGATGATGCTCCAAACTGCTTGGTGACATGTGGATGCATGTCGCTCATATAGTCACATGCCGAAATAATAAGGGGCAAAACTTTGATCACCAATCCTTTTACCTGAATAATTATCATCTCTGACACGTCTAAACTAAAGATAGATTTTTAAAACAATTTCTTTTGCGAAATATAAATGTCTATTGAGTGGAAGGTGAATTATCAAACGACAAATAAAACAAAATTTAAAGAAACCAATAAAGAACTTTTTATGTAGTGCCGCCAAGGAAAGTAGGGAAACATGAATAAGAGGCGCATAGGCGTGCGTTCCGACCAACAACACATGTGAAGTTTTTTCTTTTATAAACTCTATCTATTGATCCAGTCAGTTTCTGAGAAAAACACATTTAGTAATACATAATAGATTAGTCGAAAGTGTATCACATTGTCTGATTCGAGTTTAGAATACTTTTTCATTAATGCTAGAAAATGGATCGATCATCTATTACAGTCCATCATGTAAATTATTTAGGCTAAAATTCAAATTCATACTAGTGAAGTAATGATAATTTAATTTTAAGAGTTAATCGAACCAGGACTGATGGGTACACACGGTGTAAAGTTATATCAATAAAAATAAAGATAGGTTTGTATCTTCTCAATTTTTATGAACAAATATGTATTTATTTATTATACACTAATATGGGGTTTAAGGGGTTATATGCATGTCTTATGACCGTGTCTGTGTTACAGAAAAACAACATGCATGTCTTATGACCAGATTGAAGTCACCATATCAGTTTAATTTTTATAAATAAATTTTATCAAAAATGAAAACTTGTATAATACAGGCATTCAACTCAAACATAAATATGACGAATTACATAATTTTGAACTTACATTGCTTTTTAGTAAATTAAATGTTTTTATTTTATTTACTTCATTTTAAGCCAAAATGAAAACAATTATAAATACAAAACAATTTCTTCGATTGTAATGTTTTGTTCTCTTCTCTCTCCAACTCATTTTTGTATACGAAAAGACAATGTATATTAGTCAAGTTATCCCAAGCTTTTGATTTCATCTTATATATTAAAACAGAAGTCACAACTTTGATTCATGTGTGATTTTT
>MU105776.1:211310-303715 GCA_012274485.2 Sinapis alba
GTTACAATATCTTTAGAAGTGAAAATAATTTTATATTTTACCAAATTAGATTAAAAAAGTTCATGAGTTCAATAATCAAATGCTATTTCAACAAACAAAAATATATAAAAGAAGATACAAATATATGTTACATTTTGCAATGATTAATTTGATAAAAACTAATAAAATTGAATCAAATACTAATATTTGAAAAATCGCTATACATATTTAAATATACCCTATTCTTGAAATAAATAAAAAATATTTATGTATATAAAAATAAAAGTTAACACCCGCGCAGTTGCGCGGGTCCAAATCTCATTTTTGCATTAAATCAACATTCAAATTTTACTTCTTAAAAATGTTTGAAAATAGTGTCTGTCCATTCTAATGAATGAAAAACACTTATGGAAATGCCATTTTTTTGCCACCGACATGTAACACTTTATTTCCTTTCCTGGGTGAATTAGTTGAATGATCATAATGGAGAAAATTTGCAAAATAACTATGTAATGATTTAAGTGAAAGATGTGACAAATTGACACAAAGAAAACATTCAAACATTATAACAGCAAAATAGTATAGTATATACAATGTCTTACAAATTAAAATTGGAAGGAAATAGGAAAAAATCAAACAACAACAAAAGAGATGGCAATTTTATCCTAATTTTGATAGCAAATAAGGTGTTTTGAGAAAATGTTTCTAATGGGTGATATAGAATATATAATTGGTTGATTTTTTGTTTACTTCATCATAAAATACCATTTTCTATAGTAATATGAAAATTGTTATATGAACAATGTATAGTGTTCCAAGAAAAAGAACAATGTATAATTTATAAATTGTTCATAAACAATCATTTTTACGATAAAAATAAATTGTTTTATAAATTTTTATAAATATATATTATTCTATAAAATTAATATAGAATATAATTTGATGTCTTTGTTAACAAAAAATCTTTATTTTCTGAAGAATTTATATTCGAGAAATTGTACTATGTAGCATATTTTTTTAATAATCCTCTCTCTGAAGAAAATACCTAAATTTTTTGCATACCCTTGTGATAATACAATTGTACCCTTATATGCCACTATTGCAACCTGTAAAGAAAACAAATTTTAAGTAATTAGTGATTGTAAAAAGCAAAATGTGGCCCTTTGTTACTCACATACCTCTCACAAGTAAGCTTTTCATTGGTAAAATTTGAAAAGGTGAATTAGGTTCCTTCTCATATTTGAGCGATCAAAACGCCACCAACTGCATTCTTGGAGAAGTTTTGTGGAGGAGAAGACATTTTTTGAAGGCTCTATCGGTGACGGAAGGGAGATGCTTCTCGGATTCCAAAAGAGACTGTCGCAAGGACGCCAGAGCAAGAGACATGGCGAGGTGAACTACCACTAGCCGATTCGACTTCACTAAAGCGTATTGGAGCCGACAAGTTAAAAAATGTTAAGTTCTAATTTGAGACTCGTTAGTTATAACCCATTTAAACCAAAATTTTGTGGCTTTGCGTTTGTATTACTGAGTAAAGCAGTTGGACAGATTTGCAAAATCTGTATATGAACTTGTTAGTTGAACAAAATAACATCTAATGACAATAATAGAATAATACTTGTTTGTGTCGAATAGAATAGGTACATTGTGTACCCTGCGATATACATCGTATACTAATGTAAAAGTTAAAATAGAATAACATTGTATTTTGTAAATATAATGCACTTGTTTGTTTCTATGCATTTTATTACGGCTTACTTGTTTTTTCTATATTTTTGTTACATATTCTATTTCCCATATATATTTCTATATGGATCTTAACAACATTAACTTTTCCTTTTGTGTCATAGGTTTGTCGTAGAAGATTTAGGACTAGCAAGGAGATTGTTTGAAACTAGATTTGAGAGAGTATTGCAGATTGAATCCCATAAAGATTTTTGGTGTGCCGTCAGTAGAAAATAGACACTACCACTAATTGTTTCATTGATGTCAATGTCCTCTCCTCCTCTTCCACCTCACCACCCATGGTCTCCTTTTCTCTCTAAATGTTGCAATGTACTATTTGTTTTGTCTTTTATTTGGCGAATATAGGATAGAAATATAATTTACAATGAATAAGCATGAATTATGTTTTGTTGTTGTATCATTGATATAAATCTTGGTTTATGCATATTGATCAAAACTAGATAGTTTTGAACTTGATTTTATCATTTTGTTAATTACATCCACAAAAGTGTAGACTTCACATAAATTTCTCTTATTCAATTTATAATTCTTATAATTTATATTTAAATGTAGATTATTTCAAATAATGAAAATAGTATATCATGATATTCTCTTTGTTACAATTTTTTTTATTTGACAAATTCATTCTTAACACTATGTAACTCATAATGAAAATAGTATATCATGATATTCTCTTTGTTACAATTTTTTTTTATTTCAAATTCATTTTTTTTATATTTGAGTTTTGATTATTTTTTTTGACGATGAGTTTTGATTTAGTAATTAGAGTTTAGTGTTCAGTATTTACAAGTTGGGGTTGGATTTAGTATTTAGAAGGTGTGTGAATGTGATGAGTGCTTTAAATAGAATAGCAGCTTGAACGATTTGTAGTGGCAAACAATTCTATTTTGTATATAAAATGTAATGATAGTACTATTTTATTTTATTAAATAGAATAGAGAAAAAAAATTATATTACAAAATAAAATTGCAGAGACAACTATATTATTAAAATAGAAGTATCATTTAAAAATATCTTTTAATTTTTAACTTATTTACACTGCTATGCCACTGATAATTTAATTAAGTTTCCTATTTTAATGCTTATCTTTTCCATTTAAATTAAAGTATTTTCCTTAAATACATTTAAGATGTATTAAAGCTAAATGTAATTAAATAAATTTGTTATTTAGTTATGCTTATCTTTTTGAGCATTTATTAATTTCTTTAAATAATTAATGTTGTAAAAGATTAAATCAGCAAACTGATTCACACGTACAAGCATCAAATATATTATATGAATTTCATCATTAGCTTATTTAACATGTACAAACATCAAATTATATAAATTCTATAAAATATTAAACTTAATTTTCAAAATAAAAAATTAAACTCATAAAAAAGAAAAAACTAACAATCATTCTTTCTAAAATGGGATGAACAATTAACTTTCAAAATTATTTTATTCAATCCTTATAATATTTGGAACCACCTTATTACATTCCTCTCGGTTATTATATACAATTGTTAGACATATCCAAATAATTAAAAATATAATTATTAAATAAAATCTTAAATTTAGAAATCTAAATCTTTTTACAAACCATCCTCAAAAAATAAATAAATTTTAAAATCTATATATTTTTCCTTCCGTCCCCAAAAATCTTCTACTTAGAAACGTAGAATTCGGAGGAAATCAATAAATAAATTTGCAATAACTCCATAATCTACTAATTTGCTTATAAATGCGGTTAAACCTTTGATTTCGGAAACAATGAAGATATACATCAAACTCTTTAATTTTGGAACCAATAAAATATATATAAAAAATAAAACATAAATATCAATTTGCGGGAAGCTAAATAACTCAAGAGAGATTGGATAACGTAGGCCAGTTGAGGAGATAATTTTCATATAGTGTTTGGTCCGATCTAAACAAAAAATATCCCAAACAATTAAATATTATATCAATGGGCTTTCAAATATCATTTGATTTTGAATTGTTTTAGAAACATTAGCCCATATGTTTTAATGAATTAACTCAATTCATATGTAATAATCAGTTCCTAAATTTTAAAATTTAAATTATAGATTTCACATGCTAAGTTTTTAATAAGATAAATGACTAATATAGAAATAATATGTTTTATATATTGTATACAATTCTATAATTACATGTTTATGTTCAATTTGTTTATATGATATTGAATATTCATCATATAATAGATGGTTAAAAACGCAAAAAAAAATAAAAAAAATTAGTGAATATAATATGATCTATGTATTACAAATACATCATTCGTTGAAAAACCCGCCCGAAATTTTATACCGCGCTGGCGCACGAATCCAAGTTTAGTTGAAATTATAACGAATATGTTTGGGGTAAATAAGTGTGTGACATGAGCTTCATTGCATGATTTGATAGTAAATGTAGTGATTCACTCTTGTTCCATAACAGAAAGTACCGAAGTCTTCCATTCTATCCCTCGGTAACCAGATACTTACTATTAACAAACTTATATCTAATAAAATTATACTTTTATCAAATTTGGTGTAATACTATTTATAACATCAAATTTTAAAATGCATATTTTATTATGTTTCATTTTATAATATAGTTAAATTATTACCATTAAATAGTTCAAATCATTAAGTAAAATAAATAAATTCTATAAATAAATAAATTCTGTTTTTATATTTTTCATTTTTATTTTGACATTAAGCATCAAGATAATATATTTATTTTACATTAATAATAGATCTAAATCACTATTATTAATAAATCCAAAAATGTTACTATAAATTAATTTTTATTTTATTTTGTAATTTGCATATATAGTAGTATAAAATTTTAATTGTCAATTATATTTTAATTAAATAAAATAATATATAAATTAATTAAAATAAATAATAATTAAATACATATTAAAACATAAAAATTTAAAATTGTAACAAAAACATGAAATCTAAATGTAAAAATAATAATTATTCAATTAAAATAGTTAAATATTGAAAAATACAATAATATATAATATTATTATTTTTTGTGTAAAATTTACTGTTATAATTGGAATTCTCTAAACTATATTACAAAATTCTCATAGGAAAACGAATTTATAAATAATAATATACTACATCTATTCTAAAATTATTTACAATGAAAGTGTCGATTAAAAGATTTAATCATTAAATCACTACAATATATATAATGAATAATAAAATTTTATGATGTATATTACTTACTATTGAATAAAGATGAAGTCGAGATCATCGATAATACATGTAACTTTTTAATTATTTTAAAATTTGCATATCATCCTAAGTATTTAAAACCAAGTATTTGATTATAAATAAAATGTTTTATTTCATATTTTATATGAAAATTTATTATTTTTTATTCTTTATAAATATAGATTTTTTAATTTAGTTTGACTATAGAAAATAATTATTTATTAAAATATAAAATGTTGAATTTCATGAAACAAAACCATTGTAATGCGGTAAAGTTAAATAATAGTTGAATTATTTGGTAAAATAATGATGTGGAATGTTAAAAATAAAAATAAAATGTAGAAACTCTAAACCATTATAAATAGTTTAGAACTATTCTTCTTCTAAAGTGTATCCTTTAAAAAGTGTATGCTTTATGGTATACTTAAACAATATGACTAAGCAGGAAATTGATTAAGCTAGGAAGCAAAATAAAAATAAATGTAAAGATTTTAATAAAATATTTTAAAAAATTAAAGTGATTGAAAATTTTCTATCGATTTAAAAAACTAAAGATAAAAAGTTTGTACCTTTTGAAATACATTATTTGATCATTTGTGGAAAAACAATATTTTCTGATTTTTTTAAAAAAATCTAATTATATCACAGAGAAAAATAGGCTAAACAGGTTCTACATTCTAAAAATTGTGTTACTTAGTTTTATATTGATTCTCACTAACAACAAGTTATTGTAGTCCCAATCGAAAATGGCTGAATTTTGTCCCAATTTCATCCATTGATATATATATTGAGGTCATATTCAAATTAATCAGAATCACATATAATAGTCGTCAAAATAGATTCCAAAATGGGCAACAATAATGTTATCATGATTAAGAATGTGAAAGTTCTCCAAAGTTGCCCTGAATAAATAATTGAACCTATTTGTTTCACTTTCTAGTGGAATATCTTTATACACAATTATTGTTTCTCCACTTTGGTTTTGTGAAAATGACTACTCAACATTTTCTTGGTATGTAGCAGTGGGTAAAGTAATTGATTCCTTACGTATTTTCGATAAACTAATAAAAATCACAGATTTTTTTTTCAAAAATCAGAGCTAGACATTACTTAATAGTTAATGTCTATAAAATCATAGACATTTAATATAATATTAGCTCACAAAATAAACGTTGTATCATTTTAATGTGCAGTGGACTTCAAGAATCCACGAATTTTGCCTTTGTACTTATAAAAGACTAGTATTAGTTTCGTTCTTCAGTATAAATAACCTTCGTAATCAATTTTAAAATTGGGCTTATTTTTTCAATGAAATTATAATATTTGGACCAGTTCAAAAAATTTAAACCGAAAATGTTTTATTTACATACAAAGTTATCAAACCATAGTGACACTTATAGCAGAAACGAAATGGAATGAGAATCTCGGACTGTATAACAGTTTTGGCACCAAGTTAAGATGTGTTATGGACTGCTTAATCATGAAAACAATACGAACATAACTGGATAAATTTAATTAAAAGATACGGGAACGTCACAAACACCAAACCGTTTTTATTAATACTTCAAAATGTTTTTATTAATACTTGAATCTCATCAAACGTGTGTATACATGCATGTAGACTACTTTATAAATAACTATATTTGTATATTGTATCTCAATCGTTAATTTTCACACACCATTAAATTATATATATTATTGTATCTTACAATAATTTTGTCAAGTTTGGTGCTATGCTATAATATCTTTAAGACATTAAATAAAAAATATAGGTATTTAAGAGTTATTGTCACGTTTTGAGATGTATGATCAAAATATAAAAAAATAAAATTTTGGTTTACATTCATATCAATACTACTAGGTTTGAGTTAGTTCGGATCTATAATTTAAAACAAATATAATACATATAATTTATACATTTTAGATTTGGGTATCTAGAACTTTAAAAAAAAAACTCAAAATGCCCAAACTAGATTCAAAAACTCAAAATACAAAAAAATCAAAACAATACATGAAATTTTAACCCCAAAAAAAAAATTATGACCCAAAAGTCTAAAAATACCCCCCAAAAAATTGAATACCCAAATTATATTTATGAAAATCAGAAATTTTACCTAAAATCTAAAATTATAACCGAAAACTAAAATCCGAAACATAAAATATCTATAATACCAAAAATATAGGGGCAGTCTTCTTAAATAGTCATTTTAAGTTTTTTGTCACAAAATAGCCTTTAAAATAAAATGACCAAAATAATATATTTTTTTTTGAAATTTTGATTTTTTTTTTTTGAAGTTTGAAACCCTATCCCAAACTCACCCCTTAACTTTAAACCCTAAGTTTAAATTAGTTAACTCTAGGGATATAAATGCATATAAATGGATTTTTAGCTTTAAAAAAATATATTTTGGTCATTTTCTTTCTTAAAAACTATTTTTGTGAAAAACAAACTAAAATGGTTATCTAAGGGAATTTCTCAAAATATAATGAAATATCTATATATACTTAATATATATAAGAAATTAAGGATATTTCGGATATCCCGCTGGAACTCAAATAAGATATGAATCCAAACTAAGAAGCGCATGTAAAAAAAAAACAGATACTTTAGCTTAGATCCGGATTTGAACCGAACCTGTATTTTTGGATCGATTTATGTTTAAGTTTTCCAATCCGAATAAAGTGATTACAACTATAAAATCTAATATATATTTATATCTTTGTAAAATATGTTTTAAAGAATAAATTTATATTTTTAAATCGCAGATCAAAATCTAATTTCTTGTGTTATAAAAAAGGTGAATGATCTTATCATCACTAATACACCAGATTTCGTCAAAATTTTGTAGTTAATCTTATTTGAATGAGAATAGTAATAAGATGAGTGACTTTCTAGAAAGTTTTAGTATTACATCCCTTCAAAAAATCTGTTCAGTTTTTGAATACCCAAGCTATATTATAGAGTAGTTCTCACTACGCTATAATAATATTCTTGAGTTTTAAAAGGGTAGATCAAAATTAAAAAAAAAATCAAAATTTTGGTTTGGATTCAGATCAGTTACTACTAGGTTCGAGTTGGTTCGGATCTATAATTTATAACAAATATAATACATGTAAATTATATATTTCAGGTTTGGGTATCTACAACTTTTTTTAAAAAAAAATCTCAAAATGCCCAAACTGGATTTAAAAACTCAAAATACCAAAAACTCGAAACAATACCTGAAATTTTAGCAAAAAAAAAAAATCTTACCCAAAAATCTAAATATACCAAAAAAAATTTTGAATACCCAAACTATATTTATGAAAATCTAAAACTATAACCGAAAACTCAAACCCGAAACATAAAATATCTATAATACCAAAAATATAATGAAATATCTAGATATACTTAATATATATAAGAAATTAAGGATATTTCGGATACCCCACCAGATCTCGAATAGGATATGAATCCAAACTAAGAAGCGCATGTAAAAAAAAAATAGATACTTTAGCTTAGATCCGGATTTGAACCGAACCTGTATTTTTGGATCGATTTATGTTTGAGTTTTCCAATCCGAATAAAGTGATTACAACTATAAAATCTAATATATATTTATATCTTTGTAAAATATGTTTTAAAGAATAAACTCGTACTTTTAAATCACATATCAAAATCTAATTTCTTGTGTTATAAAAAAGGGTGGATGATCTTATCAGAACTAATACACCAAATTTCATCAATATTTTGTAGTTAATCTTATTTGAATGAGAATAGTAATAAATGAGTGACTTTTTTAGAGAGTTTAGTTCCGACTTGTTCCGGGTTCGAGTCCCGGGCAACCCACTATGGATCATATGAATATGATTTGTAAATAATATTCATAGAGAAATTATATTTCTAGGTATATAGATTCGTTTATACTTTATCTCGTAATCCACAAACCATTCCAACTGGCGGCCAAAATTTCATTGTATTATAATATAAAAATGTTCAATTTTATTTTCTAAATTACTCTCTCACTTTATTATTAGTTAATATTAAAATGAAATTCATCCCCCGTTAACTCTGGTTTTTAGAGCTATGAGTTGAAGAGTGAGATAGACGTCTAGGTTTGAATGTTTACCGAAGGGCGGAATGATTGCCCATTTTCCACCTTCGCCTACCTCCCATCTAGAAGCGGCAATGGTAAGAGCTGGTAAGCATGGTAACTGTATCAGCTAAGGGGCCGGCGACTCGAGTGGTAACCGATCAGGACCGACTAAAAGCTTACTAGATAACGCCTGAAAGAATTCAACTTAGTTTCTCAGTCTCTAGGAGTACTTCTTGGTCGTGAATATCTGAATAGGGTGAACCACTCCGTGGATATCTTGACTTCGGAACAAAACAATTATAATTAGGCTCGGTCAACTGGAATGTGTATTATCCATATAGGGGATCTTCCAATTGAGAAGATCCATCGACCTGAGACGAAGAGAAAAGTCTATTTATTTTATTTAGTTATTCAGTTGATTCATTATTGGAACAGATAGTGACAACAATTTCATCCAACATGCGTATTTTTTATTTTCCAATGGATTTCCATCTTTCATTAATGGGATTTTTTTTGATGTAGTGAGTAAGAGATCTGGTTGTTCGCTGTTCAAAAATTCTTGTTTAGGCAGTTCATACCATCCATACATAGTGTTTTGATCTAAGATTTCAATTCTTCCATGTTTCAGTAGTAGCATATTGTTCCATGGAGCTAAGTGGAAGAAACAAGTGTTTCTACAACTCTACCACCCAGTCAATTCTGTTCCACTTAATCCCTATTTCATGGCCACATATCTTCTCGGCTAAGTAATGAGAAACCTTTCTCCTGTTACATTACATGAATCCTATTTTCATTTCATCCGGGAAAAGCCATCTTTTTCAGCAATGTAAAAGGAAATCCAATTAGAGATAAGCTGCCTATGAGCATCATGGCATAGGTCAAAGGGAAGGAGGAGGCAAGCCCCCCCCCCCCCCATCTTCCGCATATCTTGCTCATCCGACATGGCATGAATCACTGAACCTTTCATTGTTATTATTGTACCTGCTGTTAAAATTAGATAGATCTGATCCGGACGCGGCTGTTGCTATTACATCCCTTCAAAAAATCTGTTCAGTTTTTATGTCCAAAAGATTTATCAGTTTTGCATTTTGTTGAAACTTAGTTGATATTCAACAATCACTCCATATTGATGAAAATCAAAAATTAACTCTTTGAATTAAATGTTTAACTATAGGTCTATCAAAATCTATTGTACTTCTTCCATAAAAAGAAAAGTACAATTTAATTAATTCTTAAGAGTCAGTTTTCCAAAACAGAATTATAAACTTTAGAGAAAAAAATCAACTGAAATATCAAAATTTGAATTCAGCAGTATTATTTTGGATGATAAAAAATGATTTTCAACTGTATAATATACAAATACCTTTATTTTATCTATATTTAGTTTTGTTTAATACATACCATTTTCACTACTCACTGACCCGATATCAAAAACCTTTTACAATCATAAGCAACAAGTTATTAAATTCAGAACATAACTTGTACATATATAATGAAACCAATACATAAATGAAAAAAAAATTGTCTCCAAGTTTACAGACACTTTGCTTCGGAGTACCACTTATGATGATCAACTACCTGCAACATATGCAATAAGGATGAATGATTCCAAGGATAATGATTCTATGATGGAGCTCTCATTAAAACACTTAAATTGACATACGGTTCTGCATGTACGACGACACCCTCGATGCTTTGCACGTACTCTACCTACAATACTCTAGAACCTCCAATAAACTTTACATCCTATAATCTGCAAAAATTGCATTATCAGGAATAGAACCCTAAACTTAAATTTAGAAACTTTTAAACCTTAACAAATATATTATTGTACTTCCACAACTTCTTGTTTCTTCTGAATATAAGCAGACAATGTCAAAAATGACTGACTATTAGATCTAAGAGCAACTCCAACAATAATAAACCATATAAATTTCTAAAAAAATAAAATTGGTACTATAGTCAGTCAAATATATTTTATTTTTTAATTAATAAAAACATTCATTTTTTCTTACATGATGACATGTGTTGTTGGGGTTATTAATGGTTTCTAAAAACCTCTAAAATTAGAACTTTTTTATCTTCTATTTTTTTTTCTTAAATACTTAGAACCAATGTTCAAAAAAGCGCTAAGCGGTAACTAGGCGCTTTATAGGGGACCAACGACTAG
Organism: Sinapis alba; assembly: GCA_012274485.2. Lineage (NCBI taxonomy): Eukaryota > Viridiplantae > Streptophyta > Magnoliopsida > Brassicales > Brassicaceae > Sinapis > Sinapis alba. Next base: position 222,491 of record MU105776.1, read on the forward strand.
GCGGATTATTCGGGACCTAGGCGAGGCCTAGACGTTATTGAATTATTGAATTATTTTATATATATTTTACATTTATATGAGATATTTTAGTTTTTGAATTTAATTACAAAATTATTGTGATGAATTATCAAAATTATATATACAAAACTAAAGAAATTAAACAAAATTGTGGATTTATACTAATATTATTACTTAATTTAACATATTTAAATTAACTTATATCGATTTAAATCGATTTAAAATAGTTTAAATCTACTTAAATTGTATAAATTATTATAAATTGATTTTTTAAAAAATCATTTCGGATGAGACCGAGTTGCCACCTAAGCGGACGCCTAATCGTCGCCTAGGTCGATTTTTAGAACATTTTCTAATAATCATAGTTGGAAGTGCTCTAAATAATCTAATTTATATTTAGTCTCCAAAATAAAGATACATCATAAAAGAAACAAGAAGCTCTGTCTATTGTGTCTTTGTTCACGTTTTCTTTTGTCGCCCAACAATAGTTTTAAAACAAAGACATTTGGGGAATAAATAAAAAATAAACAATTGAACATCACATCATAAGTATAAATCATTAAAGTACACTGTAACTCTAACGACACAATCACCTTATATAATATAGACTGTCAGTTCTTGAACTCACTCTCACAATTCTCCGACACAATCTCGACCTTCTTGGCATCTAATAATCCCTTAACCTTAACATCACAAGTCACCACCACTTCCTTGTTCCTTTTCACTGGTCCTGCTTCATAGTCCGCCTTTAGCTCCATCATCAGCACCAAACTCACCGGTTGTTTCGATCCCCGAGGTGGCATAACCGCGCTCTTGGTTGACCCATTGAGCCTTACATTGACGTTGTCGGATCCAGACGCCGCTTGGGACATCTTTGGGAATTTCCCGCGTCCTAGGCTCTTGTTCTTGTACGTTAACGAAACCACACCGTTATTTTTCATCATATAGCTTACCCCCATGTTAGACGTCGGGTTCTCGGCCCTCAACGTGATCTCGATATTACTAGGTTTTACCGTTAATCTCTCGACTGCGAAAACTGGAAGAGTGGGGTTGAAAACGAAATGAAGGATAAGGGTGATTGCACCAATGATGAATCCAAAAAAGATCAAGAATATAAAGAACCACATAAGACTTTTAGAACACCCATTCCTTTTGTTTTTCTCGGGGTTATTACGGCGTTCTTCGACGTATTTTGCGTGTTCAGGAGGAGGAGTCCAATAGACTTGATCTCTCGGTACGTGGACAACGTAAGTCTCTAGCTCAGGGATTGAATGGGGAGGAGGGAGAGAACGGGTAGGTGTGTCCAAGATTGGAGAGAGATTAAGAGAATGATTACGCCAATGTTGTGGTGGAGGATCTTGAGAGGGCAATGCTGAGAGACTCGAGGTTGGACGGTGCCAGGCGGAAGGGGGATCGTCGGATTTGTCATCTTCAGATTCATGGAAGGTGGCGGAAGGAGGAAGCCGTGGCCCCTCCATCGGAGAAGGTGGGAGTTATAGAATGTGTGGTGGAGATTGGCTTAGAGGGAGCACGAGAGAGAGAGAGAGAGAGAATTGAGAGATGATACGAAAATTAGGGTTTGCATGGGAAAGTAAGTGGTTGTTGTTGCATTACTCAAACTTTTGGTTGGTTTGGAGAAGATTTTCTATTTAGAGTTAGCCAACTCACCTTCGGTTTTTCTCTTTCTGTTATGATAATTAACTATAATCTAGTTTGATGATTAGTAAAGAAGACGTTATTAACGAGATCGGTTCTTTTCGCAACCAATATTTTGAGACGAATTAATCATCTCCTTCGTACAACCAGACTTAATAGGGCATCTGCATCAGTTGGGTACAGTTTCTCATGATTATAAATTTAAAATAAAGAATATTCAAAAATGAAGAGAGTGAAAGATATTTAAGATAAATCAGAAAATACTCGTTAACCTAGTCTTAAAATATCTAAAATGAGAACTTAAATTAAGAGAGTGAAAGACAAATCAGAAAATCGAAACGCTCTAGCTTTGATTGTTGGCAAGGTCTAATCTCAGAGCACCCCATACTACCATTGGGGTTCTAAAAATATAGGTATATTATATATTTAGGTATGTATGTACTAATATTAATATTTAATTATAGGGTTATTAATTTTACGGGAAATCCAACTCAAAGTTTCTTAAATCTAATGTTTTTAAAAACTTTGTGTTGGGTTTTCCGTAAAATTATGGACTCTACCGTTACATACACATATATAATATATACATACATAAATATATATTTTTAGAACTCATGAGCTAGAACCCCCCATTGTGAGTGCTCTCATGCTCGTTAAGAATGTTTTCTTTTGTAATCGATTACAAAATGTTCATATTTAAGGAAAGAGTAGGTTTGTTTATTTTTTCATATTGAAAAGAAAATTGAGACTAATTTTAAAATACAAACCAATGTACGTAATATTTTATAAAACAAATTATATACAACTATACATTCATCAAACAAAACAACGCCATCATGTAAATTGCATGAGTAATATCAAAAACAACAGTATATTTTTAGGAAAATTATTCGTATAGGTAGAGAGAAATAACTATTCGTACGAATTATTGAGATATCTGGATGCAGGGGCTGTATTGATCTTGGGGTCCCCATTCATGCTATAGTAAGAGGGCAATTCAGCGATATAGATCAAGGAGACACAGGTCTACGACTATAGTTCTTATTGGTGCAGAGATCATCAAGGCAAGGATAGCAGGATCGATGCAAGCTGACCAGCAGTTGTGGAAGGGCTCTGGTAATAATTTAAACAGGGTTTTAGTTTGTATCATACTTAGGATTTGATCAGAAGAGTTGATTTATAAAGTTAGTTGGAGCAAAGGAATTTGGTTCTCCCTATAAACACCAAGTTTTCTGTTCTCACTTGGATTGCAGTACAAAATAGATTGGCAATTGGTGATAGAATGTTGCGTTGGAACAATCAGACCAACTCAGCTTGTATCCTCTGTAACTCAAATATAGAGATATGGGACCATTTGTTCTTCAGCTGCGCTTAATCGGACAGGACCTGGAAGCTGCTCACCGGTAAGCTTTTTGGATCTCGTTACTCGAGTACATGACAGGACAATTTAACCTACTTAACAGACAATTCATATGGCAGAAGTAGACTGTTTTTGTTGTCATGAACTTTTCAAGCAACTGTGCATTCCTTGTAGCGTGAAAGAAATGATCGACTTCATGGGGAACCATCGCATCGCATGATCCAACCATGTTGGTAGCTCTCATTTATAAGCATATCACAAATCGCATCGACTCGTTTAGAGGAAAACTTCATAGACGACATGAGGATGCAATGCGGCTCTGGTTCACCGATAATCTCAGATATGGACAAATACCCCGAAATAGTTTCTTTGCTTAATTTCTTTTCTAAAATTTCAATTCTTTTAGCAAAAGAACACAGTTATTATACAAATATTTTTTGATTAGAATAAATTTAACATTCATTCAAAAAATATATTTTTAAATAGAAATAATTTAGTATCTTCAACTTTATTTTCGAGTCTAATGTTATCATATATATATATATAAAATAAAAATTTATTAATTTTATGTTCAGAAAAAGAAATATCATTCCTCTATTTATTGAATGCTAGGTTTCTTTTTCAAAATAGTCATTTAACTTTTAAACTTTCAAAGTTTTGATAAAAATAAAACTTGTTTTGTTAATTACTTTTTAAAATCTGATATAGTTTATACAAAAAATTGGTGTTGTGATACATGAAAATATAAAGGAAAGTCTTATCTTCATATGGCCAACAATTTTATACAGCCGAAAGTTTTGTAAAAAGCACACAAAAATTAGTTGTGTCCACGTGAAACATGTTGGAAACACTATATTTAACTCCAAAAAATATGAAATGCAAAAATTACGATTCTGAAGGAGTAGTTTAGTAAGCTGAGATCATTATTATTTCTAGAAACCTCATTTATTTTATTTTTTTTAATTCTCATTTTTTAATTAAAGAAAATTATTTGCGAACCGCCATATATCAATGGAATATGTAAATAGTGCAAAAAAATGATTCTTAATTAAGAAGTAGGACCAGCGTAAAAAAATCCATGGATAATCATGCTCAGACAATTCATGCCGACCTCTCGGCCGAGTTAGCGACGTGCTTGTAGGATCCTTTTATAATATTCTTCACTCATCACACGGACCAAACTCGCCACGTCAACACACACACACCCTACTCCAAAAAGCAGACGATAACTACCATTTTCTTGAAATCCCAAGTCAAATCTATTAATAGTCGGATAGACAGATCAGATCTCTCTCTAGTTCAATACATTTTAATATCTCCAACGATGGCTCGCCGTGACGTTCTTTTCCTCTCTGTACTCCTCATCATCGCCACCGTCTCCTCCATCTCATCAGCCGTAAGCTCCCTAATAATCTCATCATCAACACTAGGTCGTTTTAACATTTTTACCCTCCTATTTGTCTTTGGTCTACAACACATGCATATTCCTAGATTTGAAAAAAAAAAAATTTCTTGAATTTAACGAAAACATTACTATAATTTTCAGGACGATGAACCAGATTGCGTCTATACATTCTACCTCCGTACCGGATCCATATGGAAAGCCGGGACGGAGTCGATCATAAGCGCAAGGATCTACGACAAATACGGAGACTACATAGGGATCCGGAACCTAGAGGCATGGGGTGGGTTAATGGGACCAGGTTACAACTATTTCGAGAGGGGTAATCTCGACATTTTCAGTGGGAGAGCGCCTTGTCTTCCGAGCCCAGTTTGTTCGTTGAATCTTACCTCCGACGGCTCCGGCGACCACCACGGTTGGTATGTTAACTACGTGGAGGTTACGACGGCTGGAGTTCACGCCACGTGCTCTCAGCAAAGCTTCGAAGTTGAGCAATGGCTTGCGACTGATACGTCGCCTTATGAGCTCACTGCTGTAAGGAATAACTGCCCGGTCTCGCTTAGGGACAGTGTCGGTCGGGTCGGGTCTGAGATCCGGAAGACTCTCTCTTGGATCGTATGAAGCAATCAATGAATGGATGTGTGTCTCTGTGTCTTGCAGACTTGTTCTGTTGTCGTCTTGTGAACGTGTGATGCTAATAAAGAAAAATGATTGTCCGAATAAAACTAAGTTTTTTTGGTTCTGTAAGATTTTTAATCAAATATTTTGAATTAGGAGTGTATTTTGAGGGATTAAGAGAGGGCCCATTACGAGATAATCACTTGGTAATGTATTTTAGTTTTGATAAACTAAAACGTTCAAAGTTAGAACATTATGATGATGTCAAATCTTTACCAAACCCATACAAAGGGCCCTAGACCTTTTCATTATGAACTAAGTCGTCATTAACATATTAAAGTGTTTTTTTTTCTCCCCACATTATTAGCATTCAATATTAAAGGGATGGATCTTTAAGTTTGGTTCTGCAGGACCAGATATTCACATGGCTGTCTGTCTGTAGGATCTAATTAAAAAGAAATAAATATTCAATCAGAAAGATATATGTTTTAAGAGAAGATTACATAGAATGTTAAAATGTAAAAAATTGGGTGTTGAATTTGTAAACCATTGTACATAGTTTTACAGTTTCTCATGGTACAGTTTCTAATGGTTTCTTAGAGCATGATTAACCCTAGAACTTAATTTTTTTTTCTTTTTTTTATTAAAAAAATAAATAAAATTGAACCAATCGCGGACCGCTACGTGTCAGTGGGGCCCGCGAACAGTGCAAAAAACCCATAAAAATCAGTTCTTAATTAACAACTTTTGAAGCTGTTTCTTATATTATTCATGAGATACATACCCCTAAGAATCCCCCTTTATTCATGGTCTTAGAGATGTTTGTTTGAGAACTTCTTCAACTTCTCTTTCCTATTTTTCTTTTCTTTTTTATTTTTTAATATCAAATAATTCTTTCTAAAAATCTTTGTTGGAGGTGTTCTAATGAGATGCATACTTTAGAAGCTAAGTAATTTGGGTTCGAACCAACCTCATGATATTAAATTTGTGTGGCCAAATGAATATGAGACAATGTTTTGGATCTCTTTAAATATCCAGAGAAAATCATACGTGAATGCATCTTTTTTTGAAAATTAGTGTGAGCCATTTCATAAGTTTAGAATATCTTAAATTATATTTTTTTAAAAAAATATAGGTTCTCAATGTTTTATGATGAATGGTCATTTTTTGAGTAACCCAAAAGTGTTTTTTTAAGCGTTGGACATGCTCTTATGGAAGTGTCCATGTAAAATGCCATTTATACTTTCAAGGCCTTCAGACATCCCTCACTTTCTGTAGGATGTTGAGCACTTGAATAAGACTAAATCATTTCGACAACAAGGACCATGAATACAAAAGTAGTCTTCATTGTCTTAGATTCTTTGATTATTAATCGAATTTGGGCACTCTGTTACTCCTTCTCTATCAGTTTCCATCTTAGATTGCATCCAAGCGGTGGGTATATCGAGAAAGATCACGAATCACAAGCACAGCTCAATAAACCATGTGGTGCATCGATCTACGGCTCTATTAGTTGTGATTTCATGTAAAGCGTTCTGGATTTCCAACCTGTGTAAAGAATCAACGCCATCTTCATATTTTTTTATGTAAGGAGTCTTTTCTCTATCATACAAGATGAACATGAGGAAGCAACAAAAGATGAACAGATTAAAACATTAGATGAAGACATTCACTCTTCTTATTGTTCAAAGACAGTAAGTAATATAATAATATTATTGGATCATTTTACGTTACAAACATCAAATATTCATAGACGACACTTTTATTCGATCGGTTCGTTTACATTATTGCAACAACACGTTAACACAAATCTCCCAGGCATTGATTCACAACAAGATCCTAGGAAAGACTCTTACGGGTCTCAGACCCGACCCTACCGATACTCTCCATAGGCGTAACATGGCAGTTGTTCCTTACAGCAGTGAGATTATACGGCGGCGTATCGGTCGCAAGCCATTGCTCCACATCGAAGTATTGATGTTCACTCTTAAAATGAACACTAACCGTCGTGACGTCAACGTAGTTAACAAACCAGGCGGGGTAAATGCCGGAGCCGTCAGAGGTCAGACTCAATGAACAGATTGGGCTCGGAAGACACTGCGCCTTACCACTGAAAATGTCCAAACTGCCCTTCTCGAAGTAGTCGTAACTTGGTCCCATTAACCCACCCCATGTCTCTATGTTTTGGATATCAATGTCCTGTCCCGATTTGTCCGAGATTTTAACGCTTACGATCGAATCTGTGCCCGCACCGTCCATCGGTCCGGTTTCGATGTAGAATGTGTAGACGCAGTGTGGTTCATGGTCCTGCCAAATTAAGAAAAAAAAAAATAGTAAAAGGAAGAGACATTATAATTTATAACCTAATTAATATAGAGAAATTTCCTTAGATAGTCTTTTTAGTTTGTTTTTCACAAAAATAGTTCTTAAGGAAGAAAATGACCAAAATAATTTTTTTTAGAAGCTAATTTTTTTTTATATGCATTTACACCCCTAGGTTAACTAATTTAGATTTTAGGGTTTAGAGTTAAAAGGGTGAGTTTGGGGATAGGGTTTCAAATTTCAAAAAAAAAAATGTTATTTTGGTCATTTTATTTTTTTAAAGCTATTTTTGTGACAAAAACTTAAAAAAGTTATTTAAGAAAATTGCCCATTAATATATGTATGATAATACTAGTCTAGTGCAGATGGATTAGAAAAATTCATATATAGTCTAGGGGTCATGATGAGACTTAGGGAACTTACGGCGAATGCAACGACAGAGATGGTGATGATGACGAGGAGGAAGAGGAGGAGAACGTCACGGCCAGCCATAGTTGGTGATATGAATGTAAGAAAATGGACAATTGATCTGTCCCAACTACTAATATAGTTTGAGACTTAGGAAGGGCAGATAAAAAAGCAGATGTCATGCAAGAGTGTATGAACTAACTACAATTCATTTCCCATTCAGCATTCATTTATTAAAAAGTGGCTCTCCCTAATAAATATAACTAAAAAATAAATATATGAAGCTGAATTAAGTTTTGGTCCGTCATATGCCCTACAATTTTGGATAAACCAATTTTTCCTAAAATGCAAAAAAAAAAGGTTTGTTACTTTTCTTTAGTTTTTTTCCCAATTAACGTGAAACATGCAAAGTAATATGCATATTGGAAAATGCATGTTGCAAAGTAGTTACGTTTATTTTCTAGTTTACTGTTTTAGAGAAATATAAAAGAATTATCTATATGTGATCCGTGTAATTATCATCTTGATGAAACATAATTTAAAGATAAATTGGTTATAAATAGTAAATAGATAGAAAATGACTTTAAAAAAAAAGATCGAATAAATAATTAATGAACAAAAAAATTGGGGATCTGAAAACCGACTGGATTTAGCAAATAAATATGATGAATAAGATAATAGCAATGAGTTTAGTACTACAAATCTTGAAGAATAGTTTTATTTTGAAAGAGAAGATTTATAAGAAGATTTTTTGTCAATAGATCTTTTCTTACTGATACTTATACAGAAGTTCATCAAGAAAAAAGACTAGTTCTGAACTTCTGAGCTTTTACCAGTCAGAAAGCCCCTCAGTTTCTAGGCGGCTATGTAAGGAATGCATAAGACCAGCTTTGATAGAGCGCTGTAAAGTATTCACAACAAGAACTTGGACATATTGTTCGATTGTTCCATCATGTGCCAGATAATGAGTATGCTATATTGTTATAGTTTCTGCATTCCTTAGTTATTCGACACTTCCGACAGATCGCTGCTCATTTGATTAATATGTTCAATGAAAATGTTCGGATAGGTTTAATAAGTCAGAATTTCTCAATTTGCCAAGGTGCTATTGTCAAGAAAAATCAAAACTAAAACAATGTGACACAACAGAAGATGAATAAATGAAGTTACACAAAAATACAAATGAGGACAACAAAATGAATTGAATCACTAACAAATAGTTAGAAAGATGATCAAAAAATAGTTGTAAATCACCAAAACATTACATTACAATACAAACTATACACAGTAGCATTACAGTAATCAAAACAAAAACAGAAAAAAAATTGGCCGAAAAAAACTAGTTTTGATTGAAGAACTCTCGCTCTCAAAAAACACACACAAAAAAGTATAAAATGAAGAGGTGTTTTTACTTGTTAGACCACTGGAATTCGATTTCAAGGTTTCTGGGGCCACTTTTGCTCTCTGGTAACAAACTGTATTCACCTGCAACTGCTCCCAGCATTACCACCCTATCGATTTGGATCGTTACTTTCCCGAATGAACTCTGCAGAAACAAAAAAGAGAGGCCATAAGCCACTGATTCAGACAGAATGCAAACATTGAAACTGTTGAATACGAGTTAACTTTGATGGATATATATACCTTTCCCATTTTGCTCTTGTTCTTGCATGAAATGTGGAGTTTTTGACCTTTGGGAGGGCTCTCAAATGACCATGAGAAACTCTCGTCCCACTCTGGATTTGGACCGGTCGATATCACCTGAATAAATAGAACGATACAGTTAGTAATTCTCTAGAGAATTCCTACTCACAGTAAGCTGAAGTAAAGGGCGATGAGTCATTTCTTACCTTGGTTTGTCTAGGAGGAGTGTTCCCGAGTGTTATCTTACAAAAGACGCTCGGGTTACCAACAGATTGCTTCATGTTGTTACCGCGTTTGATCGTGACCACTAGAGTACCTGGCAAACACTGCAAGAGGAATTCAGCTTTCTCCTGGAACCGCGGTGGACCTGATTGGATTAGGTACTGAAGTAAAGGGATGGCGTCTGCAGCAGCAACTGACTGGGCCCTAGAAACTTCGGCTGGACACGCTGACCAAGCTTGTCTGAGTAGAAACAACGCATCCAAGGCAGCTTCTTGAGTCGCCTCTGACCCTGTCTTGAGGGATGTAACTAGATGCGGTATACTTAGTGTTGCAGGCTCGGTGGCTCTTAGACGCGGGAAGTTGTTAAACAAAGAGTTTAAAGCTTTTAGATACTCGTCATTCACGGTTCCAGAGGCCCATAAGTCCTTCTCAATAGCAGCTGCAAATTAGAAGGAAGTAAAGATAGGATTATCTAAGATGAGCAAAATAAGAAAGAGCAGATCGAAACGATAAAGAAGGAACAGAGTTTTTCGTTTCTCACCAGTGATTGCTCTGACGGTCTCGCTAGACGCGTACTCTTGCACGGTGTGGTTAGAGAAAAGTAGTTTTACGAACATTGCAGCCTGAACAGATGTATCCGGGTCACTGGAGCTGATCAGATCTAAAACGACCTGTACACCACCTGCCTCGGCAACTGCTCTTTTGTTGGACCGGCTATGCATAACAAGGTTTTGCAGCGCACATATAGCCACTACTTTCATTTCTTCTGTGGGTTGTTCTTCTAGGACGTTGACTAAAGCACGGCATGCAGAAGCTGCGTCGGTGCTTCTGGCGAGTGCCTCGTTTTGGAAAAGATCACCGAGGGCCAAAGTTGCCAGTAATCGCGCCTGCTGAGCTTGAGTCTGTGGATCCAAGAGGTACTGGGACAAGGGTAATATTGCAGTCTTGGTGGCTTTTGAATCTCTAATCTTCACGTTGTTGAGAAGTACCTCCAGCAGTCTCGCTGCTGTGTCCTCACACTGATGAGACCTTAGAAGATCAAGAAGAGTTTCTATGGCTCCGCTTTCAGCCATGGATTCAGCACTGGTTCCATCGTCACTTTCCAACACTAGAAGAGTGTTAAGTGCACCAACGACGGTGTTTTCAGATGCAGAGCGTAGCAGTCTTACGAGAACAGCAACAGGAACTTCCAGGTAAAATTCGGAGCTAAATTGCAAGATGATTACCAGAATTGATGCTGCGGACTCCCATAAGACATTGGAAAGCGATGGATCAGCTTGCAGTATCACCTTGGACAGCTCACTCACACCACCTTCTTTAGCTATTTCATTTGGCCACGTTAGAGCAATGCTAACGAGAGCTTTCACAGCTCTCTGCTGCAATAGGTGTATGCCAGATCCAAGAACATGGATTAAAGGACCAATCACAAGTTGTGTTAATGGATCCTTCTGCAGATGCTCCTCGAAGAGCAGATGAGAGAGAAGTTCAGCTGCCAATTGCTGTACTGCCGGGGATGTAGAGCCAAGCAGTGGGATTAGCGGCTCAATCACTTGGTGCGGAGAAAGTGTATAATCAGCTCGGCATTGTGGATGTTCTAAGATATTTACTAGAACTTGCAGCGCACTGTGCTGCCCGTCAGGTCCAAACTCCGACCTCGTCAGCAAATTGAAAAGAGGCTCCACCACTTTTGCGGCAGATTGGCCCTTGGCAATAGTAGCGTTATTTGTAAGGATGCGAAGTAGTTCTGAAAATGCAGCGCAAAGAAAATCCGGAGCTTCATAGAGAATATCAAGTACGCAATCGATAACTCCAGCTTTCACCATTTCCAGTTTACATGCAGGCCTGTCCTTACCTAGCTTTACTAGAGCCCTTGATATAGCCTCATGAAGCAAATAGTTTTTACCATAAAGAAGGCCAACAAGAGGAACCACAGCACCATGAGCCGCAACTAGTTCAGCCAGTTGTTCATCATCGACAAGCTTGTCCAGTGCCCGCACGACCGAATGCTGTGCAGGGCTGAATTCACTCACAAGGAGAGAGACTAGAGGCTCAACACAGCGTGCTGCAGCAACCGTAGACCTAATCCTTGTATTTGCAAACAGAACATAGCACAATTCTGCTGCATCCCCCTTCAGCTCCAACGAACAGTTTGAAGAAAGGATCCTGCAGAGGACATCCACCGCATTCATCTCCACATCTGCGACTGCCAATGCCCGAGATGGATTATCACTCAACAGTCTAACAAGTGCAGCAATCGCAGCATGTTGCTCCCTCTCTGAACCAGTACTGAGAATTTCTACCAATGGCTGAACAGCTTGTCTAGAAGACTCCGCATTTCTTATATGGTCAGCAGTAAAGAGGCTATCCAATGCCTTGGCGGCACTGTACCTTGCTCCTCTTCCACCTAGTCGCAGAACTGCTACAAGTTGGCTGACAGCGCCAAATGCTGACTCGTGCCTTCGAATTTCAGCACTGCTAAATAAGATACCTAAAAGAACTGTTGCAGCTTCCTCTTGCTCATCCTGAGGTCCAAGAGAAAGATATTTGGAAAGGCCCTCAAGAGCACCTGACTCTGCCATGACAATCATGTTTTGTGGACAGTCTCCAGCAAGCTGAGTTAGAAGATTAAGTGCAAGTAGTGGAGCACCGGGGCGGTCTGGAATTGGTTTAAGAAGATCAACCAGTAAGGGAATCGCCTTTCGTGAAGTAGCCCCAACTCTGATATCTTCAACTCGAAAAAGCCTCTCAAGGGCAACTTGGTCTGGGTAACGCACTAACATGAACTCCTGTGACAACTGCAGAAGTTCTTTTATGTCATCATCAGAACAGCCAAGCAATGATATGAACCCAGCCGCAGCACCTGAGTTTGCAACAGATAGAAGAGTTCCGCGACTACCATTACACACAAGACTAGCTAGCGCTTGTGCTGCAAAATATCTGTCTGCATATTCCTCTGACTTCACAAGATTTGACAACACTGGAACAGCTTTCATTGTCGCATTTGCGCGAGTGATTTCTCTGTCCTGGAAAAGTATGGCTAGCAGTAAAGCACACACCCAAATGTTGGTGTCTTCTCCATTATCAGCCTGAAATTTATTAAAGTATTAGCAGTTAAGAAAACATAACGACAACCAGCATTAATACTAGCATTAATTCGTAATATGTTTTTTAAATAAGATGCTTATAATGAACTTTGACCTCAAAGATTGCAATCTACAAGAGAGTTAAATACCTGGAGAAAACGGTTGCCTATTCTATCAGTAATCAACTCGATCCCTTCTGACTCCAATATTACTGCTCTGCTCTTTTCATCGTGACAAGAAAGAAACGATAGCAACCAGATGGCTAAATTGTCACCAGAGATAAGTGTTTCCCCCGTGGAACCCTCCCTATTTTCTGTTGCATCTTCTTCTTCATCTTCCACCTTTTCTTTGGGATGAATGCATATGCAAATATTATCTTTCTCACCCTTTTCCTGATCTTGCACAGACATCTGAGGTGAATCTAGAATCCGCACAAGTGCTTGAACAAACTTGGCACACAATTGTGTCTCATTCAGATTCTCTATCATCCTCTGGTCGTTAACTTTGGCTGCACATATAATAATTGCAGCTCCACCAATTTTTATTTTCGGGTCCCTGGAATTTATCACCCTTTTAGCTATAGATGACACGCAATCTCTGGCATTGTTGACCATGTTTCCCAAAACTATAGGCTGGTCTCGGCAAAGTCTTGACAACACTTCAATAGCTTTATCCTGTAAAGAGGGATTGGCAACACTCACTATAGATGAGACTATTGGATCCATACTGTTAGGAGATTCAGTCAAAACAACCCAAGCTGGTTTTACGTTTCCATTAGCTCCTGACCTCGAGAATATAGCAAGCGCATCTAGGGCCTCTGATATCGCATCAGATCTTCCGTCGGCAGAGTCTAGAAGAGACACTAAAGCAAGCACAGTTCCAGCACGGTTCACAGAATCTGTCAAAGCAGAATTAATTCGATGACGACTAAGCAGGCGAGCAATTGCTGCAGCTGCAAGTGTCTTCCCAGACACTGTTCCTTCACGTAAGATTCTGGTGGCTGACAAAATAATTTCTTCGACAATGACCTTCTCTGAAACTTCACTGTCTAATATCAGATTAGCCAATGCGCACATTCCTTGCTCAGCAACTTCTAGAACGGAAGAGTTGGCAAGTGAAACCAGAGTAGGCAATGCTTCTCTGGCAGCAATGGCCACATCGCGATTCTCCTTGATTGAGAGTAAAATTGCTGCCATACAGCGGGAAGACTCAACAAGGATCTTCTCAGAATCAACATGTAAGAGTTTTATAGCCGACAAGAGTGTTTTGAGAGCTAGAGCGCTCTCGCGCAAATCCTTTCTCGTCTGGAAGATAGCTGCAAGAGCCGAGGCTGAATTTGCTTGAGTTTCTTCTTTTGCGGAGCTCATCAACTTGATCATGGTCTCAACAGCATCATTTGACGCACTGCCTTCACGTAACATGTCACTGAATGGGACCACAGAAAGCATGCTTTTTAAGGCATCCAAAACATACATTTTAGACTCAGGTAGATCGCTGGTCAGCAAAGCAGTAAGCTGACTGATTGTTGCAGTATCTGATTTATGAATCAAGTGATTTAATGTCTTGGCAGCAATTTCCTTACCATTGGCACTACCATTCTTTAGTAGCCATAACAGAGCAGGGACAGCATCAGCACTTTCAACACAAGCACGTATATCTTCACTGTGATTGCACAAGTTCCTAAGGATAGTTGCGGAGTCTTCTCTGGCTTTGGCAGACCCTGTCTCTAGAATCTGAACAAGTGGAGGAATACCTCCAGCAGCAGTGATGGCCCATTTGCTTTCATCATTTTCGTTAGACAAAAGGCAAAGAAGTGCAACAGCGCATTCTTGCTGCTGCTCGGATGAAAGACCCAGAAGAGATATCAGCAATTGGATCCCTTCACGGCCTTGTAGTGCATGCCAAAGACTACCTTCATGGTTACACAGCATCAGAAGAGCCTTTACAAGCTCATCTTGAACCTCGTTAGCTGCCATTGTTATTAGACCAACAAGCAAACGTTTTGCATCCGAGTTGGACAGTTTAACAGAGAGTATTGAATTCCCATACAAACTTGCAAGTGCTTCAATGGTACGTTCTTGCACAAGGAATGGTAGACGAGGCTTAAACTGTTTCAGCAAAGTCTGCTCAATGACCAATGGATCTGATGCCCTGGTCGTTTCTGCTTTGCCATCATATATCATCAAGGCTGAAGCTAAAGCCCCAAGAGTGTCAGCAGTTTGAGCAGGTGAGGAGCAAGATTCAAGACTCTGACCAAGGCTTGATATGACATATGACAAGCCACCAGAAATATTGGCAAGGGCACACATTGCATTTTCTTGTAATGCTTGCGCATATTCACCTTGCATGAATTCTTTCGATGGAGCTATTGTTGCATTTATCAAGATAGGAATACCATTGGAATTAGCGATTTCTCGCTTTGCTTCTTTAGATTGAGCAGAAAGTGACTTGAGAGCAGCAGCAGCCTCTGCCCTTACTGAGGCTTCATTGCCTGATCCTAACAACTTGAGAAGCTGTTTTGTAATGTCCGCAGTCAATACACTGGAGCAAACAGAGGCATCCTCCATCATCATGCAAGCAAGAAGGAAACACACATTAGATACTGTACTTGCCTTCCCGCTTGTAAGCAGCTTCACAAGTACATCCATTCCCCCAGCTCGAATTGTTTCAGACCAGAATCCTTCCGTGGTGCTAGAAAGGTTCTTAAGTGCACCAGTTAACAAACCATCAACCTCTCCCTTCTTGTTTCCACTGCGCAATTGGTCCCACAGAACTGGTACAACTCCCTCAGTGGAAAATATTTTGGATCCAACATGGTCTTTGACCCCACCTTCAGAAACAGCATAGATCGTCTTTGCTGCAGCGATCTGTCCTTCAACTGAACTAGACTTGAGAAGACCAAGCAATGGGGGAATGCATCCCCCAAGTAACACCTTAACTCTAAGTTCGTTCTCCTTGCAGAGTGAACACAAGACGGTGGCAGCTTGTATCTTCACTCCAAGTGATCCTGATCGGAGAAGAGAGACAAGTACTGGCACAGCTTGGGAGTGTGATCCGACAGCACTGAATGCATTTTCACGCATTTCTATAAGGTCCAGTAACTGTTTCAGGCAGTATTCTCTTTCTTGTGCAGATGATGACCCTTGGCGAAGCTGCTCAATGCACTGGGCAACACTTGCTAATGTCCCATCTGGATCTTCCATGCTGGTTGTACGATCTCTGCAGGTGAAGGGGAAATGTTAGATACTAGTCACTTATAGGTGTGCCTTTCTACTTAAATGCTTTCATCTAAAAGGATAACAGTGATTTTCGAATGCACTCTTAAACTGAGACTGCGGTGCAACAAACACTCATGATGGCTAATATTTATCACTGACTGGCTCCTATACAGTGACAAACAGATATTTGCGTTACCTCAAATTCATCTTTGCGCTTGAATGTGGAGTTGGAGGCTCTGAATCTGGAATCTTAACATCCCCAGTTCTCTCCTGTAATCATGACCACGCAACATAAATCAAAGTTTTTTTTTTTTTAAAGTATATCTTGCAAGTCATTTAATTGAAATGGAAAGCAAAAAATGAAATATTAGTGATTACCGTGTCGTTAGGGGAAAGGCCATTTCCATGAGCAGAAGAAGCGAATCTCCATCCGAGTGCACTTGTCATTTTTCTCTGAGATCAAAACTAGACCCAAAGACCTTTGCCCGGATCTACTCAGCCAAAACCCTCACAACATCAACGCCCCTGCAGAAATCATCAGATCAGATGTATGAAAAAAGCAACCTATGACTATACTATAACTCTTATCTAACTGTAAATCTCGATCCAAATCTTTGATGGTGAATTCACCCCTTAGCTTCCAGATTCGAAACTAAGCTAAATCAGGAAAGTTTTAACGAATGTAGGATTCAGATCGTGATGCAATCTCGTTTATAATCGGAGCTGAATCTCGGATCTCACTGGAATCGACATGTAGCTACGCACAAGAGATCCGATGTACTACTAAAGCATGCAGATAGATCCATAGAAGAAGAATTTGAACTAACCTCAAAGGAAATGGAAGGAGAAAGCACAATCAGTTCTGCATTGCTCTGTTTCGTAGAAGAGAAGCGAAGAAGACGAAGATTAGAGAGAGAGAGGATTCGGATTCTCTTTCTTCTGTAATTATTTGACTACAAAAAAAAAGAATAATAAAAC
The DNA here is from genome assembly GCA_012274485.2 of Sinapis alba. Lineage (NCBI taxonomy): Eukaryota > Viridiplantae > Streptophyta > Magnoliopsida > Brassicales > Brassicaceae > Sinapis > Sinapis alba. The sequence continues at coordinate 239,420 of MU105776.1, forward strand.
GGAGGAGAGGAAAGGAGAGGAGAGGGAGCTGTGTGTGGGCTGGTGAGAGTGACAGAGTGTTCTCATACTGGAGCCGGCTTTTGGCTTCTCCACCGACACACACTGGCAATAACGTAACAGCTCAGCTCAGCTCGGCTTAGCTACAATAGTTAACAAAGTTTCTGTTAACGCCCCCAATTTCTTTTACAAATTAAAATCTTCTTGTAATATTTCTTTTATTTAATTTGTAATTTATAATAAAATAAATCTGTAAAAGATTAGCTTCATAAAGTTGTTCTTGTGGTTAATTAACTAACACTTCACTTTATTCACTTGTTAAATTTAGTTTTACAATTTATTTGATTATTATTTTACTAAGTCGTATTGTTAACATTTTACAAACTTAACTAATATTCTTTCGGTTTCATAATTAGTGTCATTCTAAATTTTTTCTTATTACATAAAAATTATCTCTTTAAAATTTTAATACAAAATACTTATTTTGTATTAAAATTAATTGTAAATTATATTGATTTTATAAATAATTTTCTTTATTACAAATATTATTGATCAAATAGATTAGTAACAACTTAAATACATTTCAATAAATTTTCTAATTTATGTGAAAATATCAAAATGATACTTATATTGAAAATGAGAGAGTAACTGACAAAAAAATTTATACTTTTATGTAAATTTAGATTATAAAATAAATGATCAGGTGATTGTTATCCTATTATTAATATATAAATTTATAGAGTATAAGATGGATTTTAAAATGTGTATGTATTATCAAGTTTTAGTCTGAACTACTACAAATTAATACAATTGCTAATCTATTAAATTACAGTTAGATGACCCAAAATAATAATTTACAAAAGTTAATATTATTTCAGTTGGATATAAATTTTAATTTTATAATTTTATTTATTTGATTATTTCCATTATAAAATTAAGTGATAAATTAATTTTAATTCATTTTTGGTTTGATATAACAACATATAATTTGATTTGGTTAGTTCAATTTAATAATTAATTAATTAAAATATATTAATAACTTAACAATGTCAAAGTTTTGCTGAAGATTGTAATAACGTCAACATTTTATTTTTTCCAAAGTTAATATTATTTTTTAATTATTTTTTATTTTTTAAACAAAATATAATTTAGTAAATTTTTACTGATTATCATTTTAGTGGTAAATATAATGCACAATTTCATCCTAGAAAGTGGACAGATGAAAATTCGTAACTTATTAGGCTTCATTTTGCATTAACAAGCTACCTAAAATATCATATATACAATAAGGTACAACAAAAATTACCATTACGACTTTAAAAAAAAAAATTACCATCACTAACATGCGAGTTGATTGGAAGATGTTCTAGAAGTTGTGGACTTCGAGATATCATTGATGGCCTAGTGGTTTCAATGAGATTCTCACACACGACTGCCAGAGGTCGCAGGTTCGACTCTCTGTCAGCGGGGTGGTACTGAAACCTCTCCAAAAAAATCCTGTCGCAGATGGCCTACGGGTTTCTACGGCGCTAATGGAATTTTCCTGGATGCGGGGCCTTTCGGGGTGGGGTCAGTCACTATAAAAAGTTTACCCACAACAGTTTTAAAAACATAATACTAAGAAAAGAAAACCTACTGAATTTGAAAGAACTCTCTCTCATCCCCTAACGATAGCTTCTCTCTCTAGAAGGGGATCTCGTTTCTCACGGCCGATCTCCGCCGTCGGAGAGCACCACGCTCGCCGACGAGTACTCTCTGCCTCCCCCCTTCTCTCTTCTCTTCCTCTCCTTCCTCCCATGCCACTATGCGTGCAAAGCGGAAGAAATCTCGTCCGCCTTCTGCTCTGGCCTTCAAGGTCTCCGGCCTGATTCGTTCAGCCAGGCAAGCTGCGTCGCTTAGGAAGATGAATATGTCCCTCTCTCTAGCCGTTCCTTCGGAGCAAGGTGTAGCTGCTTGTGGGTTTTCGAACCCTGGGTCATCCTCTTCCTATGTTTCCGTTTGCCCTGTCGCCGGCTCTGTCTCTGCTCTTGGCGGTTCTCTGCCGGTCCCGGAGCCTAACCGGACGTCCTTGGTTCTTCAGTCGCCTCATCCGGTGTCTGAGGCTCCTCCAAACCTCAGCGCATCTGCTCCCTTTTGCACGGTCTCGGCTTCCTCGAGCACTGCTGTCTCTGGCGCTGGATTAAGCTCCGGCCAGCTGGTCCCTATGTCTATTCCTCCGGTGATGGAGGCTTCTCTCAATAGAATCACGGCTTCCTCGACTATTGTGCCACTCGGCAAAGTCCCGGCTCCCTCGACGATTGCTACCGACGGCAAAGTCCCGCCTTACTCGACGCTTGCAGCTGATGGCCAAGCACCGGCTTCCTCTTTGACTGCTCCAAATCAGGTTCAAAACTTTGCCTCCTTACTTAAGTCTTCTGTTCAATTACAGGTTTTGGGGTCCCCAACCGAACACGTCTCCGGTGCTCCCTTCGTTTTCATCCCGGATGAAAACATTGAGGCCGCAAAGCGTGAGTTCAAGGACTTCGTCTATGCTCGGTTCCATGGTGATTATCCCTCAATGGGAAAAATCATTGGTGTTGTTAATGCTGTCTGGGCAAAAACCGGACCACGCATCTTCGTCCATAATATTGGACAGGGCATCTACCTGCTTCGGGTCTCGAACCCTCGGGCCCGGGAGGTTCTTCTTTCTCGTACGTGCTGGAACATTGGCGGGCTACCTATGTTTGTAGCACCCTGGTCTCCGGAATACTCTCCAGATCAACCTCCGCTTACCAGTGCTACTGTCCCGGTTGAGCTGCGAAACGTCCCTTACCTGCTTTTCAACTGTGAAAGCTTAAGCCGTATTGCTACCGCCGTTGGAAAACCTGAGTCCCTATTTCCCGAAACTGAGCGCAAGGAAAACTTCGCGGTTGCGAAGCTCTACGTTAGGGTTGATCTTACCGCTCCTCTTCCGCATAGGATAATCTCTGGCTTCTCCAACGGGAAGGAAGTTCAAATCGATGTGTCCTATCCTTGGCTGCCAGTAAAATGCGAAACTTGCAAGAAGTTTGGTCATAGTAGAGATAAGTGTAGTGGCCGTTCTCAAAGTGACCCTCCGGTTCAATCGAGCCCAAACAAAGTATCCACGGAGAAAGCTAGAAGAAGATCTAAATCGCGTCCAGGTCGCTCTATGGATAAGAAGTCTAAGAAAGTGGAATCACGTTACGTTCCCATAGTGTGCGAAGGAGAGGCGGTCCCAGAGGCAATTGCAATTGAGAAAAAACGCCCCACGGACAAGGTTCAATCGACTCTTGAGGAAGGTGAGATTGATGAGAATGCGGTGGTGGTTCCAAATTCATTCGATTCCCCTGCCTTATTAGTTTCTGAGGTGATCCCAGCACCCTCGGATGAGCCGATCCAGCTATCTGGGGACGATGCCATTGCTCTCAAGATCCAAACCCCCAAAGAGTCAACTCCCGATACTCTTAATAATGACGGTTTCATCTCTACCCCTCCGTCTGAGCTTTCTTTGACTGTTTCACCTAGTACCCGGTCCCTTCCTGCTATTGACCTCCAGTGCCAGGAATCTGTCACTACCATTGTTGCCAACGATTCCCAATCCGATGGGGGCACTACGTTGAGTGTTCCTACTACCAATCAGAGAGATATTCCGCCGTCAGCAGGAGAGCTGGAGCGTGAAAAACCTTTCTTCCTGGTTAAAAACAGGAAGAGTGGCCGGAAGGTCACAAATCGCCATTAAAATCTTTTGTAATGTTTTTTGTGTGGAATGTGCGTGGGCTGAATGGAAATAGACGCCACATCATGGCCAAAGACTGGATTAATATTCATAGGCCTTTTTTTGGAGCTTTTTTGGAAACTCATATCGTGGAAAACAATATGGAGAGGGTTCTTAGTGCTATTCCGAGGGGTTGGAATTATTTTGGAAACTATGCTGATAACGACTCGGGTCGTATTATTATTGTCTGGGATCCTAGGGTCACTATGACTATCTACAACGCTACTTCTCAATCAGTTACTTGTGGGGTAACTATCTTGTCTCAAAACTTAACCATCACTGTCACATTTGTGTACGCGTTCAATCATGTGGATGACCGGTTAACTCTATGGGAAAATCTGGTCGCTTTGCAGCGGACCACACCGGTTTCTAATCACCCGTGGTCTGTGGTTGGTGACTTCAATCAAATGCTAAGGACTTCCCACCACTCAAATCACCTCTCCCATCGTGTTGACGAATCGGGTATGCATGATGCAAATATTGCTCTTCAAGATGCAGAGCTTTTTGAAGCTCAAACCAAGGGGTTACCTTTCACGTGGAGAAATAACCAAGACGATAACCCTATCTCTACCAAGATTGATCATGCGTTCATCAACCAGGCTTGGTCTTCTGCTTTCCCGGATTCTTATGCTGATTTTTTAGATCCCTCCCAATCGGATCATGCCCCTTGCCTTTTTCGAATGCCCTCCGCAACGAGACGGGTGGTAAAGCCTTTCAAATTTTTTCACCATGTTATGGATCACCCGGAATACTTGGAAACAGTTAATGCGGCTTGGGATTGCGCCCAGATAATGGGAACGGATCAGTTTAAACTTGTGCGCTCCCTCAAGAAATTGAAAAGGCCTCTTCGTAATCTTAATAAACGTCACTATAGTGGTATCACTCAGAGAGTTAAGGCTCAAAAGGTTAAGGTGGATGAGTTGCAGCGAAGTCTACTCACAAATCCGAATGTTACTATCGCTCGCGAGGAGCATATCGAAAGAAATGCACTTAATCTCTTACTAAATGCTGAGTCCAAATACTACAAGCAGCGATCTCGTGTCCGTTGGGCTGACGTAGGAGACAGGAACACCACCTTCTATCATCAGACGGTTTCTCAGCATGCCGCTAGAAATCATATCCACTTTCTCAAGGATGGGGATGATCAAACTTTCTTTATGTTAGACGATATTAAGGCGCATGCTGCAGACTATTTCCAGGGAATTCTCGGAACTACGGATCTCCCTTACTCCCCCGTCTCTTCGGATGACTTGAGCAGTTTGCTTCCTTTCTGTTGTACTGAGCTACAGCAGAACTATTTGAAACGGGAGGTCACGGCTGCCGAAATAAATGCGACCTTGTTCTCTATGCCGTTGAATAAAAGCCCTGGGCCTGATGGATATTTTGTGGAGTTCTTAAGGGGTTCTTGGGACGTTGTGGGTGAAGATATAACTAATGTTGTTCGGGAGTTCTTTAGGAATGGAAAACTGCTTAAAGACATGAACACTACTGCTATTGCTTTGATTCCGAAGAAGCCGGAAGCGTGCTCGTTAGGCGACTACCGCCCAATCAGCTGTTGTAACATTGTTTACAAACTCATCTCCAAAATCATAGCTAATAGACTAAAACCGATCCTCACCAAATGTGTTAGTCCAAATCAAGCTGCTTTTCTTAAAGGTCGGAACCTGGGTGAGAATGTCCTCCTAGCTACTGAGTTAATCAAAGAGTATGACACCGTCTCCTGTAATAAAAGTGCGATGATCAAGATTGATATCAGGAAGGCTTTCGATACTGTATGCTGGGATTTCGTGATTAAGGTACTCCAAGCTCAGCACTTCCCGCCAATGTTTATCACTTGGATTACTGAGTGCATCTCCTCGCCTAGGTTCTCCGTTGCGGTAAATGGCGAGCTAGCGGGTTTTTTCAAAGGAAAAAAGGGTCTTCGACAAGGAGACTCAATCTCCCCTTATTTATTCATAATGCTCATGGAGGTGCTTTCTCTTTTATTGAACAAGGCTCAGACTGATGGTGCGTTCCGCCTTCATCCGTTGTGCTCCGATCCCAAGATCACGCATTTGTTGTTTGCTGATGATCTCCTTGTCTTCTCTGATGGATCGCGTAGCTCAACCACTGGGATCAAAGACGTCATGCAGACTTTTAAATCATGGTCCGGGTTAGACACTAATCAAAATAAGTCTGAGATATTCTATGGCGGTTATTCCGAAATTCAAGTGTCTGTTCTCGGTGATTTATCTGGTTTCAAGAAAGGTGCCTTCCCGACCAGGTATCTTGGCCTACCTCTCAGCCCTAAGAAGATATCTGCTGCTACATTGCAGCCCTTTGTTGATCGCATCACGGCTAAACTTCATTCTTGGACTGTAAAGTTCTTGTCTTTTGCCGGCAAAGTTAAGATGATATACTCGGTAATTTACGGGATGGTGAACTTTTGGAGCTCTGTCTTTGTTTTGCCTAAATGGTTCTATGCTAAGATTGATTCTCTTTGTTGTGGCTTCTTATGGAAGAATAGCACAACCTCTTCGGCGGGTGCTAGGGTTTCTTGGACTAATATTTGTAAGCCCAAATCTGAGGGAGGCCTTGGGATTAGGAAACTTGATGACTTTGAGATGGTTTTCAGGCTGAAGCGTGTTTGGCTATATTTCTCTGCATCTGGGTCCCTTTGGGTTCCTTGGCTCCGAAAGAACAAATTCGCTGGGAGAAGTTTCTGGCTGACGAATGACTCGGCTAGGTTCTCGAAAACTGTTAGGAGCATGCTCCAGCTCAAGGACCAGCTCCATGACTATCTTCGTTGCAACGTTGGGGATGGCACAACGGCCCTGTTTTGGCACGACTACTGGACGGAGTTGGGCCCCCTTTATAACATGTTCGGGCACTCTGGCCCTAGGTCTTTAAGGATACCTCTCAATGCCACCGTCTCCCAAGCGGTTAGAAACGGAAACTGGAACTTGCCTCCGGCTAGATCCGAGCTCGCGGAAACCCTTCAGATTATCCTATCTTCTTTGGATGTCCCTAGCGCTACCAAAGGAAGTGATGTCTACTTGTGGAAGCACCACACCGGGGGGTTTGGGGCTTCTTTCAATTCTCGGGTTACTTGGGAGTTCCTCCGAACTCCTAACCCTACTGTCCCTTGGCATACAATAGTTTGGTTCAAAGAGGAGATTCCTCGCTGCTCCTTTATCACTTGGACAGCCTTCCTTCAAAGGTTGCCAACTCGGGATCGTCTTATTTCTTGGGGGCTAGCTTTGCCTCCAGGTTGTGTTTTATGCAATTCTGCTAATGAATCTCATGAGCATTTATTTTTTAACTGTCCGTTTGCGATTGCTACTTGGAATTGTTTTTGTGGCAGGTACATGGCGTTCAGGCCCGAGTCTTTGGACTCAATTGGAGCTCTTTGCCGGAGGATGCACGGCCCGCATGCTCAGCAGGGGATCATCATTCTGAAGCTCTTCACTCAGATCATTGTCTACAGCATTTGGCACGAGCGGAATGCCCGCATCTTCAGAGACACGTCCATGACGCAGGAGGCGTTTTGCAGGACCATTGATCGTTCCATCCGGGACAGTCTGCTTGCTCCTTCACTCGTGTCTGCTTCGTTTCCCTCTCTGCTTCAGTTGTATTTTTGGTTCCTTTCCCCCTTTAGTTGATTAGACTCTCTCCTCTTGTTTTCCTTGTAATAAGTTGTGCTCCACAACATTGTAAAACTCAAAAAATGGTATAAATCTTAACATTTACACCAAAAAAAAAAAGTTGTGGACTTCCACTTTTAACTTTTATTCTTATAGTCTTATTTTAAAATAATCACGTTTCAATTTCTAAAACTACAGCTAAAATCTAAGCAAAAAAAAAAATACAGCTAAAATCAGTTTCTTTATAGTTTTCATTCAGTGTGAGAAAAATTATTTAAGGAAAACAAAATTAAAGCCACATCTAAAATCTTTTTCTTTTTTTTAACGGCCACATCTAAAATCTAAAATTTTGAAGCATTAAATTTAGAGAAATTTTTTTAGATAGTCCATTTTAGTTTGTTTTTTACAAAAATAGTTTTTAAAGAAAAAAATAACCTAAATAGTTTTTTTAGAAGCTAAATTTTTTATTTATATGCATTTATACCCTTAGGATTAACTAATTTAGACTTTAGGGTTTAGAGTTAAGGGAGAGATTTGGGGATAGGGTTTTAAATTTAAAAAGAAAAAAAGAAAAAAAAATTGAAAATTTCAAAAAAAAATATTCTATTTTGGTCATTTTATTTTTTTATGGCTATTTTTGTGACAAAAACTTAAAAATAACTATTTAAGAGAATTGCTCTTAAATTTAAAGTTACATCCTCAATCAAACCCATAGTATATTAAGAAAATCCTTTTCACATCTACAAAGTTACAACTACGTATGTGCCAAAATAATATGTACATACGATCAGATAATTAATATACTCCGTTAAATCGATAAAAATTTAGAAAATAAGAAAAAACAGGTTATCGGATCTATATGTTGATTAGTTACCAAACTCGATTAATTAGTCCATCACGATTGTGATGGTAAAGGTATGTGCCACCAAATCCATTACGGAAGTTACTAAAAACAATTGTCAACAATCACAATCATCTCGAACTATTTCATTGACATGATGTTTCTATCTTGTCCAAAAAATGACAGCCATTTTTTGTTCGAAAGTGAGAGAAGTCGGGGGAACAAATTAAGAAGATGGTAAAATATATAACGTGGGAAAGCGAAAAGCACATGGCCTCATGCCTTGCTAATGGGTATAAAAGATTCAAAGCTTTCTCCAACGACGCATGTTTTGTTTCTATTGACAACTATGCTCATGAAAGCATATGATATGTAACTTGTGCATAGCTTCCAACACTAGCTTAATCTCCGGCTTATCTCTACGACTTTTCAAAAACTGTATGATCTTAAGATCTTTATCAAAGCTGCAAATGACTCAGTGGCGGAGCCATAATTTTTTTTAATGGGGTCAATTTTTTATAATAAAAAATAAATATAAAATACTTTTTCATGTTTTATAAATTAAATAAATAACTGTTACTTTATATATTTACCAAAATAATTTTTAAATTGTTAGTTAAAAATATTTTTTAGAAATTGATGCATTAACAAATTAAAATTAAACTATAAATATAAATGTTAAATTTATTTGTGAGTTTACATTATATTTATTTAATTTAACAAAAAATAAAGATGATCTATCGAGATTAAGGTATATTGAAAAACATCTAGTGTAAAATTGGTTAACTTTTTCTTAGTTTTAGTGAAAAATAGAAAATGGAAACATTGCACTGGCAAACAGAAAACAAACCATCAATTACTAATAATTAATGAAATTCATAAAATGATGAATTTATTCTTTTTATATAAAGTGGGTTAAACTAAAATTAAGCCCAACATCAATAATTAGTCCAAAATTGAACCGAAAATGATGATTTATGTTTTAGTCATGTTTTTGACTTTTTTTTTAATTTGTGGGGTCATCTAAATAATTTTAATGGGATGACAATAATAATTTTAATAAAAAAAACACATAAACTTAAAATATAACTGGGGTCAGCTGACCCCGCTTCCATTGTACTAGCTCCGCCCTGGCTGCAATGGTTACTCACATTTAAATAGAAAGCTTTAAAAAATATATGTATAACCATATGGTGCACATGTGCTCTTTCGTTATCGCCAAATATTATTCATGCCACATTTTTCGCAACTAACAATCATGAAGATTATGATCCCAATATGTTGTGAATTATGATCCTAATAATTGATTTAGTGCCCTACATGTCTTGTAGATCTCCTAGGCAGGCCCATATCTTTGTTTAGTTAGCCAAGCAATAACACAATTATCTTTTCGCCTCATCCAAACACTCTTTGGGCTCCTCAAACTTAGACAAAAAGGAAGTATCATGCCTAGTGTTCGTGATGTCCACTTTATGTATGATCCAAGCATTGCCCACCACTCTCTAGCTAAATCTTTGTGCTTACAGAATGATACAAGCACAAGACTAAAAATTCCCCCTAGGATTCTAAAGCGAGAAATTGGTCGATGCGGCCAATGAGTATCAAAATGCTGATTTAGTTTAGGCAAATGAGCCTGCTGGTTACGGAAATGAGTTAGATAATGGATGGATGGATTTTCACCACTCAGTTTGTGGAAGACCTGTGATACAATACAGTTTCTCAAGCAATGGAGTTTCGGATCTAGTAGAGCATCTGATCCGTAGTGCATCTAGTCCGTCACAACATCTACAATATACAGTATAACATCTTTAAATTAATACTCTATAAATTAATATATACTAAAAATCTCTATAAAATAATATAATTTTATAGTCTCAAATTTATTTTTTGGTTCAATTAGTATATCGATAAATTAATAATCTCTATAAATTAATAAAAAAAATATAGTTTTGGTGTAGTCTCAACATTATTAATTTATAGAGGTTTCACTGTACAAAAATTAAATAAAAACTAAATCATTATCAAAAAACTAATATTTTATCATTAAGAAGTTGATGTGAGTATCTGCACTACTGAAGGTGCTCTTATACAATAATCATATCATCTCATAACCTTCTAGGGCCAAATTCAAAAACATTAATCAAAAGGATAAATGAAAAACTACATTACAGTTTATTATATTAGCTAATTTTAAGCGATTTTGAAACAAATTGTCAACGATATAAATCAAATTTAAGATAGTCATATTGAATGGAAAATCAACTTATATATTCTAAATTTCTACCTTTGATGTGGTTGGCTTGAAAAGTTGACTTTATTTCAAGTTATTGATTCCCTTGAGCTATTGATCTTGTTTCTTCTTTTAGAATCGTCGATCTTCTATAGTGATAAACAGAACTTGAAGTTAGACTTGTTGGGAAGTAGTGGACGTGAATGATGAATCTAATGCTTTATGTGTAACCTTTTGACTTACCATGGTTGAGGGGATGGCTTAGTCAAGGTTGGAGTCACCGTCCACGGGGTTGTCTTGGTCGAGTCTGGTAGCGTTTTTGGTCGAGTCTTTGGGATGTATGGGCCATTTTCCTTTATGGGTAAGGGGAAGTACAACTTTCGGACCTAGAACCTCCAACCATAAAAAAAAAAAAATCATCTCCTCTCTTTAAAAGAAAAAACATAAACACGCCATCATTTACTATTGTTTTCGTTCATAATAACTTTAACTAATCCATACTACCTAAACAATAAAATAATCTCGACGTCATAATGGGAGCTAGGAAAGTAACCGATCAAACCACTCAACCTTCCACATAACCTCTAATCTACTTCTATTCAATCCGATCATTTCACACCAAATTTCCTTTCATTTTTTGTTCTAAGGACGTTGAGTGCTATCTCTATCTCAGATCCTCACTATATCATGACACTTTTTGTTACAAAAATATCATAATTGTTTCTTAGACAATTCTCTTAAATAACTCCCTTTTAATTTTTTATCACAAAAATAGTCATAGAAAAATAAAATGACTAAAATAACATTTTTTTTTTGAAATTTTCATTTTTTCATCTTTTTAAAACCCTAAAGTCCAAATTAGTTAACTCTAGGGGTATAAATGCATATAAATAAAAAAGAGAAATTCCCTTAGATAGCCCATTTTAGTTTGTTTGTCACAAAAATAGTTTTTAAGGAAGAAAATGACCAAAATGTTTTTTTTATAAGCTAAAAAAATCATTTTTATGCATTTATACCCCTAGGGTTAACTAATTGGGCAATTCTCTTAAATAGCCCTTTTTAAGTTTTTGTCACAAAAATAGCCCTCAAAAAATAAAATGACCAAAATAGACCTTTTTTTTTGAAATTTTGATTTTTTTTAATTTTTTTTTTGAAATTTGAAACCTAACCCCAAACCCACCCCTTAACTCTAAATCCTAAAGTGCAAATTAGTTAACCCTATGGCTATAAATGCATATAAATGAATTTTTTAGCTTCTAAAAAAAACATTTTGGTCATTTTCTTCCTTAGAAACTATTTTTGTGACAAACAAACTAAAATGGGCTACCTAAGGGAATTTCTCTAACTAATTTGGACTTTAGGGTTTAGAGTTAAGGGGTGTGTTTGGGGTTAGGGTTTCAAATTTCAAAAAAAAAAATAAAAAAATCAAAATTTCAAAAAAAAAAAGTCTATTTTGGTCATTTTATTTTTTGAGTGCTATTTTTGTGACAAAAACTTAAAAATGGCTATTTAAGAGAATTGCCCAATAAAAAATTTAGCTTCAAAAACTTATTTTGATCATTTTTTTCCTTAAGAACTATTTTTATGAAAAAATAAACTAAAATGAGATATCTAAGGAAATTTCTCTTGTTTCTTTTTAGTCTTTTTATTTACAAAAAAATGTTAACCACAAAACTTCTGCCAAAGAATTCTGAAATAAAATAAACTAATCTCAACATCAACATCGTTTTGTGACAACTTTTCTATAAAATGGAAAATCTACGTGACCAGGCCTCAAAGTCGACACCTTTACTTCAGAATAAACTGTGGATAAAGAAATATTTTACATGTTGGTTGAAATGTACCAAAAATGCAATGTTTTTAATACAATCGGCAACATTAATAACCTTCAGCAAGGTAACACAAATTACGTAACTTAAAACCTAGACGCAAAGGATGACACTTATATCACATCACACACAAAGCCACAAAGTCTAACTTATAGAACACACAAAACCACAAAGTCTAACTTATGGAGCACAACACAGTCTCACACTTTCATTCTTGCCTTCTTACTTCTTCACAAGTTACCGACGGATCAGAAGACTTGACCGGAAATATTCTGGTACCACTCTTTCTAGCGGCGGCAGAAGAAACTCCGACGCCTTCTCCACCATCTACATCTCCATGTCTCTCCTTTTCCAGTCTTTTATTCTTCATCATCATCTTCTCCTTTTGCTTCTTCTGCATAACTTGTAGTTGTGCGTAGTTTGCTCCCAACGAAGACATTTTGTGTGTGTTTAAGCTATGTAATTAATTTGATTATTATTATAACAAAAGACGAAGTGTTGAAAAGATTTAAGTACTGAAGAAATGAGTTTGGTAATGATGAAGAGAAGAATCGTTATTTATAGAGAAACGACCATTCTTTAAGACCGTTTGGTTATGATTCCATTTTCATCATTCTGCTTCTCCACGCTCGTTCTCTTTTTCCTTTTCTTTATTTCCTTTCTTTAATTGATTAATTCTCTGACTTAGACCTATATTGCCGATTTTAACCCCAAAAAGACCTATATTGCCGACTAAAAATTTTAGTTTATTTTTTTGGTCGGCTAAGGGCATCTCCAATCCTACTCCATTTTCAACTCCAAACATGATTATGGAGTAAAATCTTCTCCAACCCCACTCCATTTTCAACTCCAAAATGGAGTAATGGCTAGGGTTAATCCATTTATGGAGTAATCTTACATATTACTCCATTTTGGAGTTGAACTTTTTTTATTTATAAAATAGTCCTTTGAATTTTTAATATTTTTATTTTAACTTAAATAATGTTTAAAATGATACAATAACATGAAAGAAGTAGTATATTCCACAAAGGATTATTTAATAAATTTACATAAAATATTTTATATTAAAAAGAAATATTGTAAACATAAATAATTGGGGTTAGTTTGTAAATTTTTATAAGTATAGGGTATTATTTACAATTACTAATAAAATAAAAATAGAATAATTTAAAAATAATATTTTTGGAGTGTAAAATGGAGTAATACATTGGAGTAAAACTTAACTCTATTTTGGTGTTGCACCAATTTGGAGTAAAAAATGCAGTAATACATTGGAGATGCTCTAAAGAGTATTAGAGCAGTCTTATCGGTTAACAAGCGCATAACAAATTTTCAGCGTTTATATTGTTATTTAGTACATTCTTAGTAAATAAACCAAAATTTTCTTCTTTAGAATAAACTAAACAAATAAGAGGCTGACAAGTGAATATCTAAAAGAATTCTATAAATTTTATATTCCAATACGGTATCAGTTAGCCATTTTCCATTTTTTTTCTAATATAGTAATTTAAAATATCCACCTCTATCCTATTAATGAAGTTGCTCTTATAGCTTAAAATTAATTTAAAGTGAAGAAAATTCTTGTTTTTATGTTTTTGTCATAAAAAAACTTTTTAAAAAGAAAATAATTAAAAAGGTTTCATTAATTAGGCAAGAGATTCTTTTAATTTATTGATTTATATATATATAAATATAACATAGTTAAAATAAAAAAATAACTTTTTATAGTTTCAAATTATATTTTTAAATTCGATTTTTTAATATATTTTTTGTCTGAAACTCGAAAAATGCTTTTAGAAACTATTTTTTTAAAACTGAAATTTCAATATTTATTTATTTTTAAAAAAATTAAACTTCACCCGAAAACTCACATCCCTCAATTATAAATTATTTAATTTTACAAATATAAATATATATTTATCTTTTAATAAAAAAAGTTTGGTCATTTACTTTTTTAGTGAAAAATACTAAAAAAATATACTAAAAATTTTCTCTTAACGAATTTAATAATATTTTTGATATAGTTAATTGTGTAGTTAAATTTGAAATTATAAATATTTATAGACCATTGATATAAAATCAAATGTAGTCTAAGTTTCAAACTGTTTTTAAAGTTTCTAACTATAGTTGAATCCGCGCAATATGCAAATATATTTTTAATTATACACATTTGATTATATACCATTTGTAAACAAATTTTTTTTGTCATCACAACTTTTGCATATAGTTATCAATTATAATTTGTTATTTGGAAAATGTTTTAATGTGATAAATTTGAAAACTCAAGTCTTTAACCCTTGTAAATACTGTCAAAATTTATAACAACAAAGATTAATTTCATCCGGTAGTAAAGGTTGAAGATGACCATCAAAGAAGATGAAAGCCCAAGAAAATAGATGGAATATAATATGTTTAACATGAAGAGTAAATAAAGTTTATTCAAAACACCACAATAAATATTACCTTGCAAAATCCAAAATCGGCTAATACCGAGATAATCCGCATACGAAAATGAAAGATCATACTAAATATTTACACACAAAAAATAGAAAATAAAAGAAAAATAGATGATTGGCGGTGGTGAAACCACCAATCCCTAACCACGGCTTATTTCATCTAAGTAAAACTAGAAAAAAACTAGAGAAAAAATGATGGAAGTATTCTTTAAAAGAGATTCAATATCAGTTTTAAATGATTAAACTCACAAATATTAAAAATACTAAAAGTTTTAAAGTATTACACAATTATTTAAAAAAAACTATTTTATCTAAAAATATAATTAAAATATAAATTAAAATATTATTTAATCAATTACAAAATAGATTACAAAATATCATTGGTTAAAATATGAAAATTAACATCAAAACCTTTTTCAAATTTGAAATGGAGGGAGTATAGAATAGTGTCCGGTATTTCGTACTTACGTCTTACGTGTTAGTCGGGGGATAAATAGACTAGTACTAGTAACCCCAATGAAAAACAACACTTGAGGATATTTACCTATATAGAAAACATTAGGAGAAAACATTCAACTCAGAAGTACAATTTGTCAATCGGAGAGGTCTCTGACTCTAAAGTTCGAGCCTTTCTTTACAAACAAGACGCATCTCTAAACTTTTAACATTCATAATCTTTCTACTCTGAGTCCTCTCTCACCACTTGGTCAGATGAAATTCCCTGTGAGCAGTTGAAACATCTATGACAAGCCATAATGGTTTTCATAGCAGGCCAAGCGTCTTCAACTGCTGGACATGCTCAGACGGTAAAACTGGTGGCGACCAATCAGTTCCCGTCATTTCCCCATCCACATCCTCAACCACATACTCCTACAAATGCCAGAATCAAAAATAATAAAAACATGCTCACAGAACCAATGAAGAAGGTAGTTAAAAAAATCTCACCTTTGTTAACATTCTTTTGGCGAGAATGTGGTAGTGGCGCTGCCAAATACGTTGACCAACCATGGTTGCAACCAATACGCTGTAGAATATACCTATAACCGTAAATAAACCGAGAACTACTAATGCCATTATGAAGAGCAATGGCAATCCAGCTTCCCCTGCCCCTCCAAGGCAACCACCACATTCACTAACTGCACTTGCACATCCTTCAGTACATGCCGTGCAATCTGCCCACATGCAAATAGTTCCTGGTAGATGGCAGTCTGCGCATATCCTGCATATATGTTTTAATAATTGGGTAATTAAAGTCAACACCAACCGGAAGATAATCTATGATTCTTCATATGACTAAACCTTCAACATATCAAGAAGCTGCAAGATACATACAACTAGTCGCAGGATTTTGGCACATTATAAAACCTATCTATTGGTATATTGTTTCTAAGCAAGATCACAAAGCTTGCATCTTAGCAAACAAAAGAAGAGGAGAAACTGAATTTACCTAATGCCTGTTCTTATTATCCACTAAGTTCTCTAGTTTACTACAAATAATCTTTTGATATGGCTTGTCTATTCAGAGATATCATCTACGAACCCGAGAAAGGTAAAAGTCCTACATGTTCAGGTAAGTTATCTCTTACGCAACTCTATCTAGAAAATACAGATAATTCTGTTATTCAAACAAGAACTTAAAAAAAAAAATACTTAGCAAGATGTATGATTGAAGGTTATATATATACCCAGGTTGACAGCAACAAAGACACAGTTCACGGCAAGGCTGGGCTAAGTCATTGCGAACTCTGCGGTCATAGCAAGTTATGAAGCATCCAGACAGGCCCAACAGAGCAAAGAATAATAAAGCTCCTGAGCAAAAACAAACATCCTCATGTAAAATAAAAATGAATCCCTTGGCATCCTTATATATATTATCAAGAGGAGAGTTTGGGATCATACCACACATGTAATAAAAGGTAACCTCACTGTCAAAACCCCAAATATGACGAAGCCATGATTGCTGGTAACTATCTATGAAATAAACCATGTAGGCCAATGCAGCAATTACCTGAGAGAAGGATGAAAGTCTGAGAATTACCAAATGAAATAAAAGAAAGCAGAGAATTGAATTGAATTGAATTTGAAAGAATTACAAGCTGAACAGCGAGAAAGATGGATAAAATGTCTCGAGTAACAAAGAAGCGAAACTTGAGAGTCCTCCATTTCCTATCACCAGCACCATGAACTCTGAGATAATAGGGAGCCTTGCAAGTTGTGCAGTGTGCAAAGGCAAAGCCTTCCTGAAATGCAAAATAAGGTTAACATTTGATATTCATACCCTCTTGGAAGAGTGGAAAAAGAAAGAAAGGAAGAGTACCTTTATAGCTCTCCAATGATCCAAGCAATCACGATGAACATACTTTGAAGTTCCTTTGCATTTGCAAGGGGCAATGAAATCCCTACCTGACAATATAAACAAAATTGAGAGTCTTAATCTAAATGACATGATAACCATTTATGATCCTAAAGCATTAAGGTAGCTCACAAAACACTAAAGTATCAAAATTTGTATAACCCGAGCTTGATTTTGACCAAGCAGCGATCCATAGAAAAGGAGAAAGGGTTACCATCAGTCTCGAGGCAGATTCGGCACTGAGTTTGTTCGCCATGTCCAGCTTCGAGATCGATCTCGGAAGGATCCACCATCGGCGACGGCGGAACCAACGGCGACAATTCCAGTTCGTCCGCCATCAGAATTCCGAAATCTGGGTTTTAGTTGGTGGATCCGATTTCGTTAAAACTCTTTTTTTTTTTTTTTCTGCTGCCGTTGAACAAGAAGTGATTGTGATATATATGACCCGTCACCGATTCTTCGCCGGCAGTAACTATTATAATGACCTTTTTACCCTTCTAGATTCACGGACCCTGGACTACCGTTAATTAATATTCTTCCTCTCAGTGTTATTCTAGCCACTAGGAATTTTGGTCACCTTTTGATTAATTATAGTCAAAAAGTAAAAAAAGGAATTGTCTGGGCCAGGCTTCGAACTGTGGAACATTAATAACTGGTCTTAGGTTTGAGGCTGAGACCGTAGTAGGACTTGCTAACATTTGAAATCTTTTACATAACAATTAGAAACACAAAAAAAGAAAAAAATAATATTTGTCTGAGCCCGGGTTCGAACCGGGGACCTCTAGTGTGTGAGACTAGCGTGATAACCGACTACACCACCCAGACGTTTTTGTTCTGATTTAAATTTTAAAGTATATATCCTATTAATTATAGTGTGTCCATGGCAATCTATTTAAATAGGAGTTACTTTCTCGTTTCAGGGTTTTTGTCCCCACCCACTGCCGTCAACAATGGCGAAAGATAGAGAAGATCGAAAGAAGGAGAAGAGAGAGAAAAAGGAGAAGAAAGAGAGGAAGGAGAGAAAGCGACGCGAAGCTGAAGAACTCGCGGTGAGAGAGAAGAAGATCTCTAAGAAGCACAAATCCAAATCCAAAGAGGCCGACAAACCTGAGAAGAAACCAAAGAAAAAATCGAAGAAACTCGAAGTCGAAGAGAAACCACACAAGAAATCGAAGAAACACAAGATACCAGATGAATCCGAAGACGATCCAGAGACTGTAACCGTCCCTTCCGATGATTCGCATCCAGTTAAGATCCCTATTACCACCACCACCACTACCAACGATTCCGATTCGGACTTCGATTTCGACAAGGAAGACCTCAAGCACCTCCTTGAAACTTACACCAAGGAAGATCTCGTCAACCTCATTTACAAAACCGCCGAAAAGGGCTCCCGGTTAATCTCCTCCGTCCTTGAATCCGCGGACCGAGACAGCTCCAAGCGGAACATATTCGTGCGTGGTCTCGGATGGGACACGACACACGAGACTCTCAAGGCGGCTTTCGAAGTCTACGGGGAGATTGAGGAGTGTTCCGTCGTTATGGATAAGGACACGGGGAGAGCTAAAGGCTACGGCTTTGTCATGTTCAAGACTCGTAAAGGGTGCAGAGAGGCACTGAGGAACCCCGAGAAGAGGATGTTTAATCGAACAGTGAGCTGTAACTTAGCGGCTGCTAAACCGGCTGGTGCTGGAAAGCCAAGGGAACCGGTTGAGTCTGTTAAAATTGATCTAACTCAGAGTGAATTGGTCTTGCCAGGGCCGCCAGGTCTAGATTTGGCTCATGGGCATGTACATGGTCTCGATAAGGGACACAAGCAGCAGAATGTGCCAATGTATGGAGGACAGAACATGCCCTTTTACGGACATGGTCATCCTCCTGGTTATAATCCCATGTATGCTGCTGCCTTCATGGGTAATCAGATGGGTCCTGGTGTGCCTAACTTTCCTATGTTTGGCCCGGGTATGATGAATCATGGGCCACCGAACCATATGGGAATGGCGGGGCAGTATGCTGGTGAGGGTAATGGTATTGGTCCTGGTTTTGATGGTGAACGTGCTTGGTATCTGAGATAAGATAAGAATCTATTCTCGGTTATTTATGCTGTCTTCTTGTTTAATTAGACTTTCTATTCTAGGTTAGGATAATGACTAATCTGGTTGCTGCCTTTCTGGGACTTGATATTTTGGGAATTGCCGGAGTACGTTTGTGTTTCTTTATCTTCTACATTAGTGTTTCAGTCTTAGTTTCGTGTTCTGTCTTTTTAAGAAGGTGTTTTATCCCCATATGACTCATTGTAAGGGAGATATGTGATTGACTTCCTATTTCTCTTTGCTCTCTGGAAGTTTAATACTGTGTTCTGCTTTGAAGTTAGTCTTCTTTATTCTTTTCTCATTAACTTGTGAAATCAACTCATCTTTTTTTTTTTTACAAAATATTCAGACACCTTGATCATATAGGTTTTGAGTAGTTTGCTATCTTCTGTTTACCCTTTTGGTTTTTCTATATTCTTTCTACTATCAAACAAGCTGCTGGGTTTCGGATTTTTTTCTTTCTGTGGCTTCGTGTATGGAGTTTTCTCTTCTGTGTTTTCTGTTATACCATCAAACGTCTGGTTTCTATAGTTGCAAAAGGTCATGACATGTATAGTTGTTTAACTATATGTCGTAGTAACTGCTAAAAGTCTGTATCTTCATCTGCACTTGTCTTGAGACCCGTTTGTAGGATGGGACGTAATGGTATAATGTTCTTGTTTTAAATCGTTTCTTCCTTTAGTTTTTCAAAATACTTTTGAAAGCTTTCTTTTAATTTTTCTGTGAATAAGTTGGAGTTTTCTATCTATCACTATTTTCTTCGATCACATTCTCTTATTTTTTTTTGGCCTTTGGCTGAGAAATTTTCTTTTGTAAAAGATTGAAGATGGGTTCTGGTTCGTTGGTCCTTGTACCCAGTTTATTTTATCTATGTTCTGGATTGACCTTCGTGTTTACTCGCTCTTGTTCATTCATTCTCTATGGACAGTAGAGAGTATAACTCTGGTTGAGCATTGATATCTAGACTTAGCGGATTTATGACTTAAGAGGATCAATCCTTGTTTTCTTAGAGGATCAATCTTGTTTTTTTCAGTTTTTAGGTTTTCTATTGATTCTTCCTCTCTAATGTTTTCTCTGCGGCTGTCCATACGAATCCCTGCAATGGTTTTGTTCAGTTGAATCAGCTTTGGTCTGGTTTTCCTGTCCTTGTTTGTGTGATAGAGGGCTTTGTTTTCTTCTTTCTTGTGGTGCTCTGAGGATAACTGAGAACATAGAACCCTTACTGGTCCAAAAAGATTACGTCTTTATGCAGACATATGTCTTCACTGGATTAGTACATGGTTTTGCGTGGTTGCCACTCGCTGGAAATTGAGTTTTTGCATTCTTTCACAAAGAACTTATCTTTTTAACTATCTGCACCCCCGTATGCTCGGATCACCGGGTCTGGCCCGTATAGAACTTCGACGCATACTAAAATATAGCGGTAACAAATCGCGATTGGCTACTAAATTTAACATCGAACCGCAAATTTCAGCTCAAATGCGCGATTGAGGTTGCAAACGACATCGTATCCATAGCCGTCATAAACATATATAGAGCGGATCATTTAACTCATTACCCGACAAACTGAAATCAATATTAACAAACTTAAGACTCTGTTCTGTTCTTCTGCAATGGCGAAAACCCTAGACAAATCTAATAAGCGCAATTTCGTGAAATCCAAATCCAAGAAGCAGAAGATTAATCATCAACAAGAACCTGAATCCTCCACGCCATATTCTTCAAGTTCCAGCTCAAGTTCAGATTCAGAATCAGAGAAAGAGTTTGACGCTGAAGAGCTCCGGGAGCTTCTACAACCCTACTCCAAGGAACAGCTCGTCGATCTCGTTTGTTCCGCTTCACAGATCGGATCCTCGATCTACTCCGCCGTAGTGGAAGCCGCTGACCGTGACGTCACACACAGGAAAATCTTCGTTTACGGGCTTCCATGGGAGACCACACGCGAGATTCTTCTCGGAGTGTTTGAAGGATACGGCGAAATTGAAGAGTGCACTGTGGTTATAGATAAGAACACTGGTAAAGCCAAAGGCTTTGGATTTGTTATGTTTAAGACGAGGAAAGGAGCTAAAGAAGCCCTTAAGGAACCTAAGAAGAGGATTCTTAATAGAATGGCCACTTGCCAGCTGGCTGCAATGGGGTCTGCTGGATCGGCGAAGGGGCAAGATCAGACGGGTCCGGTTAAGATTAGCTTTGGTTCGATGGGACAGTCCCAGCAACAGCAGGGGCAAGTGCAACAACATATGTATACTAGTGGTGGAATGGCTGCATCGCCGTTTATGCTAGGAAACCAATACCATCCGGTTTATGGAGCTGGAATGATGGGGAATCCAGCTTTAGCAGCAGCTGCTGCTGGTGGAGGATACATGTATCCCATGTTGGCTAGTGCTTTGAGCCATGGTGCGTTGAGTCAGATGGGTGGGATTGGTGAGCAACCAGGTGTTGGTGCTGGTATATCAGGTATCGGATCTTACTTAGGAGGTCAGAGGCTGCCTAGTGCTTATCCTGATTCCGAGACCGGGAAAAGAGGAGGGAGTGGTAAAGATTCGGATGCTGGTGGATCCTTTCATGGCTACTCAAACTATTCATGGTACGCACACTTGTAACCTTTAGTGTTTCATAGATGATATTAGTGTCTTTGGATATACATATGTTGCATGATTCGTAATATGTTACTTAATAAGCAGATAAAATGGGTTAAGAGCTTTGTGGTAGCACCGGAAATTCAGCTGACATGATGACTGGAATGAGTACTTAAATTAGGTTCTTGAGGTAGGCTAGGCTAGCATTATCATCTACGGCCTTAATCAAATATTAATGAATCTTAATTGGACTCTTTTCAAGATTTGATGAGAGAATGAGGTGTCGGGCCAAGCTTTTGTTTTACTTGGACTCTTGTTTTCTTTTCTGGTTTTGTTTTGGTTTTCTTTTATTTGTTTCCATGTCTCTGGTTTTAAGTGCCATTTCATTTTACTTTCTTTATTGGTTGTGTAAGGTTGGTGATGGTGGGCATGAAAGATGTTGGGTTTTGTTTTCATTCAGATGCATATTTTGTTTCATTTATTGGCTTTGTTGCTTTTAGTGTTACACTGAGTTTTATAATCTGATCATTTACTGTCCTTCCCTCTGTCCCTCATCTGGTTTTGGGTATTAATATCTTCAAATGAACTGCTCGTGCTGCTTCTCATACATGTTTTTTATTGACTCTAGTTTTGGTTTTCATTTAGTTTTGATGTTTTTCTCTTTTTTTTTTTTTTTTTTTTTTTTTTTTTTTTTTTTTTTTTTTTTTTTTTTTTTTTTTTTTTTTTTTTTTTTTTTTTTTTTTTTTTTTTTTTTTTTTTTTTTTTTTTTTTTTTTTTTTTTTTTTTTTTTTTTTTTTTTTTTTGAGTTATATGACCAGGAGGATTGGGTATTGTTTTTGTTTACATATTTTTTTTTCGTTTTTTTTGTGTTCGTCTGAAGTTTTGTTTGGTTTGTTTTCTTGAACTTCCAACATTGCAGATGATTTGAGCTGATGAGCATGAGAATGATAAACATGCAGTTCTGGAATTTCTTTCTCCCATCTCCGTTTTTTTTTTCTGTTTTACTTTGTATTTCCTGATATTTATATCTAGTCAATATTTTCTTTAGTTTTTTGTTTGTGTTTTTTTTTTTTCATTCAGTTAACTTTTGTCCGTCGCAGTTTTGATAGATAAGTCTATTGTTCATCTAATTCGGTTTCTTACTCTTAGCAAAATATTTGTTAATCGAACTCTGTGTGGTCTCGTGGCTTATGAGAGGTTTATTGTCTTCTCAAAACCGATGTCTATGCTTTGAGTTACTGATGAGTTCCATAAAATTAAGTGGATCATATTTTGATACTCAGATGGCCATGGTAGTATGTTTGCGTTGTTATAGAAAAGTGAGAGACTCAATTGGATTGAAAGTTCACTTTACCCTTTATGAATTTGTTTGATCACATTTGATGATCTCAGTAGATATGCATATATAGAAGATTTGCTGAAGAACACAATGAGCTGCAATAGTGCACGGTAAACAAAGTCGTTTTGGTTTATGGAAACGACAGAGACAGAGACGAGCTAAAGAAGCCAGTGATGCCTAAGATTCTCTTCATGTAAAAAGAACCAAAACAAGTTGATTTTAAATCTAAAATTTTAGAAGCTCAAAGCGGTTGGCTGTTTACTTCTTCCTCTTCTTTGGCAGCTGTAGTGCCTCCTCGTCTTCATCTTCTTCACCACCATTGTTATCATCATCACTGTTGTCATCCCCTTCAGGTTCATCATCATCATTATCTCCAGGTTCACCATTTTTTCATCACGACCACTTACCCGTCCTCTCTTAGTCTCATTTCGTCTTCATCTTCATCGCTTTTCTCCTCTTCCCCTCCATCATCACTATCATCACCGTCCACGTTGGTGACATTTTTTCTCCTCTGCATCAATAACCTCGTATACATTCTCTTTAACATCACCCTCCAAGATGAAGGGGACCTACAGTTTTGTGCAGGAGGGATCTCAAGCGGTTGAGCTCAGGCGAACTAACAAAGGTTCTTAGGGTTTTGGAGACGTGAGCGAGGTTTAGGTTATTGTTTCTTGGGACACGGGCAAGACAGCTTAAAACGATATCTTCTGAGAATGACAAAAGTCTTTCTACCTTCGTTGTTCAGGGTTACGCATCGTGTATGTTGTTGAGATGAAAACTATGAAGAACCATAATTAACCTAGTATGACCACTTATGTAGGCGTCAGTGATACTCCCAAAATTTTATTTTCATATACTCTCCATCCATATATAAATTATTTTATTTTAATCCAAAATGATGTAAAACCTTTAATAAATTCTCTTATTTACAGCATCTGCAACTAATCCTATTTCATCTTTTCCTTCTTTACCTATTCAAAGCTATTTTCTTTATCTCCTTCACTATTCTTTTCTATCTCATTTTTTTTCTCTCGTTTCTTCTTCTATCCATTCTTCATTTCTCACTAGGAAATAGAAATTGTTACCTCTGGAAGTGTCTTAAATTCTGTGCACCAGTCAAAATTTATCATTAGATTTTTAAAAAAGTTATTTTTTTTTTTCTAGATAATTATGTATTTCTACATATAAAAGAAAGTTATTCATTCACATAATAATATACAAATCCTAAACAGTTATTTGCCTCAATAAGCTTTTGCTTAATTTGTTTCTTTTTTCTTGTTTAATTCGCGTTTATTCACAAAGCTGATATCACTATGCTAAGCGAAGAGAATATTGGATGCTCTATTGTTATTATACCATATGCTGTCGCTTCAAATTTCTAAGTAGGTTATTCTATTTATTTATTTTTATTTTCTTTTGTTTACATTGTGTTGTACTGTTTCTATGATACATGCCTCAACACCAATATGCTTGGTATAATCTTGAATCTCTTGGAGGCTAGTGAGGACTCAAAGCAGAAGCAACAACATGACGTATTTGGTCTTTTTGCACCTCTTGGAATATAATTGGGTGCGTTAGCTCTTAAATCTAGTTTTTCATTGTTTGCTTCCGTTACCAACACAGCTTTTTAAAAATGTTTACAGGACGGTTATGTAAGCGGGGATGATGCGTATGTGAAGAAACTTGGACAGCTTTTTTGAACCACCTGGTAAACCGAACTTCACCACAAGAACCTGCAAGAATTGAAGAGTTGTTCACGACAGATTTAGAAGACAACACGTCTTGTATCTGCTACGTGATCGATCATGTTATGGTTGCATAACTAGACATCTTCTCAATTGTGGAAGATGTTTCTTCTGCAATGCTATGGTTATTAGCGTTATAAAAGATAACGAGGAAGAAGACGTCGATGATATATAATTCACAGATGGAGCAGACACAACACAGAACAAAAGGATTTTAGGTGGGAGCAAAGGAAGAAAAAATTACAGTACAGGATAAATAAGCTGAAACAAGAAAAACAAAGGTCTGTGATCATTTTTGAACGACCTTTCACCGATTTTCTTCTTGTATATACGAGGATGAAATCAAAACCTGCTCAAACTCGAAACTTCTTTATTTTTTATTATTTAATTGGATTAGATACTTTCTAAAGAGACTGCCATGCCATGGAGACGGCCTGAGGACATGAAGATCATAAAGTGAGTTTCAACATATGAAAAAGACATACAAACACAAGGACACAAGTATTTAATCATAATCAGTCGATTTGACCAGGGTGTCCTGAGCTGTAAGTTGGCCTTGGTCTCCTTCTTACCAGTCTTGCTACCATCGCCATAAATCCTGTCTCTTGAACCTATTTCATCAACATAAATATAGCTTTTTTACCACACATAAATGACTTCCAACATCAAATACAATTGGGGTTAAATTCCTATATTTATTTAAAAAATAACTTTCTTACTTTTATATTGAACTTTCTCTTTTGTACGCCTAGTTCTTTAATTTGTATGTTTAGCTTACTAAACACTTAAAGCATTCCCAATGGGAGTATCTACCCACTAGAGGTGCTCTTATGCTCCGGATTGGCTTCTAATCTCACTTGATGTTCTTATATATGTAAATTGAGTACGTAGTATAATCCATAAGATAAAAATGAGCTGACCAGACTGAGAACATAGAGAGCTTACGATTTCAGTTCCATGGTCTTCTGATGATGATGATGAAGATGATGGTGGTGATACTGATGATGACTCCAGACCAAGACATTTCAATATGGCTTGAACAGTTTTGTTAAAGGCAGAACATGGAGAGTTGAGAAGAGAGTAGCAAACTTCTTTTTCTTCATCTTCTCTTCTACTTCTTCTTTCTTCTTCTCCATTAACTTCCATTTTTCTTCTCTCTTTTCTCTACTTAATTCTTCTTCTTCTGCTCAATGCATTAAGTGTTGTGTCTCATATGACCTTACCTGCTTCTCTGTGTTCTTACACACACATACCTTACTTTGCATTTAATACCTCTTTTTTTTTTAACTTTTCTATTCATAATATTATACTCCCTCTGTTTCATAATAAGTGACATTTTAGATTTATGCACACGGATTAAGAAAACATTTAATTTTGCATATTTTCTATATAAAAACATCATTTCCCATACATCTTATCATATTTCAACCAATAGAATATTAAACTGGAAAATAAAATTCATAAATTTTGCACTGAAATCCAAAAACGACACTTATTTTGTAACAAAAAAAATTCTCTAAAACGACACTTAATATGAAACGGAGGGAGTACATTTTTATTAAATTTAATTATTAAGATAAGAAAAATTGAAGATATATTTATCGGGATATTTGTTATGAAAATATTTCTTTATTTAAATAATTGTTACATACTGACTAGTTTGGCTTATGTATTAGAACAAAACAACATAATAAAAACAAGCTTTATAACCTTAAAGGAAGCTAAATTCAAACGAACACGAAGTAGAAAACTGGATTATAGCAAGTGTATTATTATTCTCTCAGCCTTTTATTCATCGACGTCTTGTTATTGTTATTATTTATTTTCAGTTTCTTAATTCAGATAACCGTGGTTGGGTTAAATTATGGTAACAAACTTACAAGATCCAGTATACACCAAGTTGGACTTAGACGATTTACAGCAGATTACACTTGAACAGTTAAACATTGACCTATACAAACAACTACATACGGCTTGATGTATATCTCACTATTTTTGGTAAATGTCGGTTGATTTGTTTTCACATCTATTGAAATTAACAGCTTCTTAAAATAGAGCATAAAGCTGGCTGATCACACTTCAAAAATAAAAACAACAACTATATATAAACTATTACCAATGTGAAAACAAATATTTAACCATTCAAATTTCTAAGAAAAATAGTAAGCCAAAAAAACTCAAAGGTGTGATGGAAAGGAAAAGCCAAAGAAAACAACTGTAAATTAGTTGATTAATCTTTTTACTTTTCTCGAATAGAAAGACAAAACTATTCAACAAAAACGCCGTCGTATCTTAAGTGGACGTCTCCGTCGTAAATGGCCATGGGGGAGCCAAAGCCAAGGGTAAGCGGAGCTTCTTCCACCACCGACTCATATTCAACCCCTTCAGCGTCTCCGACACCAACTCCAGCTCCACGTCAGCCCGTCACGTTACTCGAACCATCTCACCAACACAAGAAAAAAGGCAAGAAAGTCTTCCGTGTCTTCCGCTCCGTGTTTCGTTCTTTCCCTATCATCACACCGGCGGCTTGTAAGATCCCGGTGCTTCCGGGCGGCAGCTTACCCGACCAACACCGAAGCGGGTCAAGCGGGTCAAGAGTCTCGGGGACATTGTTCGGATACCGTAAAGGCCGTGTAAGCCTCTCGATTCAAGAAAACTCAAAATGTTTACCATCTCTTGTGGTGGAGCTAGCAATGCAAACAATGATGCTACAAAAGGAGCTGAGCGGAGGAATGGTTAGGATCGCTTTAGAGACGGAGAAACGAGCTGATAAAGAGAAGGTTAAGATAATGGACGAGCCATTATGGACAATGTATTGTAACGGTAAGAAAACAGGGTACGGTGTGAAACGTGACGCGACGGAGGAAGATCTTAACGTGATGGAGTTGTTAAGACCGGTTTCGATGGGTGCTGGAGTTTTGCCTGGGAACTCGGAGGCTGAAGGACCTGACTCGGAGATGGCTTACATGAGGGCTTACTTTGAGCGTGTCGTTGGGTCTAAAGATTCAGAGACATTTTATATGTTGAGTCCCGAAGGGAATAATGGACCAGAGCTTAGTATCTTTTTCGTAAGAGTTTGAATATTTTATGTAATGGTCGCGGAGACAATGTTGGGAACGTTCTTGATTGTATATGGATGGGCGGTGGCCGGGACGGAGATGGAACTCGGTTTGTGGATTGAAATGTGATTTTATATGATCGTTGCATGAATGGGACGTATTATTTAGGAATGTGATGTATTATTTAGGATGATTTATAAGAAAATATTTCAGATTAATTACATGCACATCTAATCAGGTGTTAGTGTATTAGTTAGAGAAAAATTGATGAGTGTTTTAGATTTAACGTATACTCCCTCCATTTCTTTAAAAATGTCCTTAAAGTTTAATTTTTTGTTTCAAAAAATATTGTTTTATGTTTTCAATGCAAAATTTTAAATAAATATTTATTTTAACTTTATTGTGTTAGTGTATTAGTTAGAGAAAAATATTTAATGTGAACAAAAAGTAAAATAAAAATTTAAGTGATTTTTAAGGGAAATTGCACTCTATAACCTCCAAAAATATTATAATTTATTGTCTGACCATTTGCCCTAATTTGCTCCTATACAGTATATATTTTATAATATACTTAATATACTTATAAAAACTTGAGAAATTCCCTTAGATAGACTATTTTAGTTTGTTTGTCACAAAAATAGTTTTTAAGGAAGAAAATGACCAAAATATTTTTTTTAGAAGCTAAAAAAATCATTTATATGCATTTATACCCCTAGGGTTAACTAATTTGGACTTTAGGGTTTAGAGTTAAGGGGTGGGTTTGGGGTTAGGGTTTTAAATTTCAAAAAAAAAAAAAAAAAATCAAAATTTCAAAAAAAAAAGTCTATTTTAGTCATTTTATTTTTTGAGGGTTATTTTTGTGACAAAAACTTAAAAAAGCTATTTAAGAGAATTGCCCTAAAAACTTTCAAGTGACACTATACATTCTTCATGAAGAAAGAGTAATTATCCGGAAAAAACCACAAAACAGTAAAAGAACGACAACAAAAAAAGGATAATAAAGGATGAGAGTAGGAAAGACTGATGTACAGTGTGAGGATTTAACAGTTACTAATGCAGACGCTGCGAGCTATGGGTCAGGTTCTGGACAGCCAAACGACATCAGGGGAGCTGCTGCTGATAAAGACCATTGTGCTGAGAAACAGTTGGATAATGCTGAAAAACTGAGTGATCACAGAGCTGTGGATGAACCTTTTATTCTGGTTATTCACCGGAAAGGTGGCCGTAAGGTCATTAAATCCCTATAATTATTTGTGTCAATGTTTTTTTTTGCATTCCTGGAATGTGAGAGGTCTGAACAGTGATAGACTTCACAATGTGTAAAGATTGGATTAATATACACCGACCTCTTTTTAGAGCGTCTGTTGAAACACACATTCAAGAAAACAATACAAACATGATTTTAAGAGCGGTCCCTGCTGGCTGGAATTTTTTTGGAAACCATGATCATCATACTTCTGGCAGAATCATGGTTGTTGGGACCTTTCTATATCAGTTTTTATATATAGCTCTACTGCTCAAGCAGTGACTTGTGGAATATTTATTATCTTAGCACAGAACGTTAGCTTTACTGTAACATTCACTTGTGGATTCAACACTATAGAGTAGAGAAGAGAGTTATGGACAAAACTCTCGCTTCTTAATGCCTCAACTGCGGTTAATAGATCACCTTTTCCCGTTGTGGGCGACTTCAATCAAATCTTGAGACTTACGCATCATTCAGACACAATCCGTGATTGATACTTATGGTCTTGAAGAAATGGCAGATGCGCTTCAGGATGCGGAGCTGTTTGAGGCGCATGCTAAGGGCTCCCCATTCACCTGGTGGAACAACCAGGAGGACAATACTATCTCCACAAAGATAGACCAAGCTTTTGTCAATTAGTCCTGAACATATTCTTTCTCTGATGCTTTTGCAGATTTTCTTGAGCCTTTGCAATCTGATCATGCGCGTTGTCTTTTCAGGATTCCAGCATTAAGGCGTCAGGTATCTAACCGTTCAAGTTCTTCCATCACGTGGTTGACCATCTTGATTATGCATATTCAGTTTCTGCGGCATGGAACCCGAGTTCTATTACTGGCTCCAATTAATTCAAGCTGGTACGATCAATGAAAGCATTGAAAAAGTTCTAAAAAGGGTTAATAAAAGGCATTTTAGTGGCATCTCTAAGCGAGTTAAAGACCAGTACAAGCGTGTTGAGTGCTTGCAGCGCACATTACTCACCAACTCTGATAGCAACACTGCCGCAGAGGAGCATCAACAGAGGGCCAAATTAAATTTTTCTGCTTTCAGCAGAGTACAAGTTTTTTCGGTATAGAGATGATTTCAACTTCGGTTATGACCGTAAATGTAAGTCTTTTAGGATTCTATTATGGTGTTTGGGCTTAGGAAGGAAGCAGTCTCAAACCATGACTTGATAATGCTTTGTTTCTACGCTTCGCTCGCTCTTGGTTGGGAGCAGTCTTTGTTTTCTTATTTTGAGGCTATCATATTGTATCTACTAATGCTACTTGTTTTTTCAATTCTATTTCATAGAATTGATTCCTTGTTAGATGTCTCCGTGCAGAGGACATTTTTCACCATTTTATAATTCTTTTATTTTGATATCCAGTGTTATAAAATAAGATCATTGGAAATAAAACTTAGAAAAATTCTCTTATATAGCTCTTTTTAGTTTGATATCCAGTATTATACCCATAGGGTTAACTAATTTAGATTTTAGGGTTTAGAGCTAAGGGGTGGGTTTGGAGATAGAGTTTCAAATTTCAAAAAAAAAAAATTGAAAAAATTGAAAATTTCAAAACAAAAAATATTATTTTAATTATTTTATTTTTCTAGTGCTATTTTTGTAACAAAAACTTAGAAAAATTATTTAAGAGAATTGCCCTAAAACTTATGTTGGCCTTTCAAGTTTTTTTGCGGTTAAACGAACTCGAATTGCCTACTCTAAACATGCTCGTCAAAGCTCCAACTAAGCTATTGGAGCCCAATGTAAAATAACATACTGTCTGATTTAAGTAAGAGGCGGAAAACAAACTTATGCATCTTATATATAATTTGTTTTTGACATCAATATAAAAAAAAAAATATGTGACTCAATTTAGTGTCCTTGGAAGTGGATTGATCAAAAGAAACAATTAGAGATTGTTCACTGTATTTGAAGAATCCAGAGCTGCGCCAATTCTAGGAAGCTGTTTCAATGGTCTTGATACATTCAAGAACAGATGCATTGTTGGACATTGCAGCCATTAGAGCTTCATGGATGGTCTTGTTGTTCTTTAGAAGAGAAGCAGAGTAAAGAACCTGCATTACCAAAACTGAAGATTTACGAGTACTCTAAAAAAAGAAACATGTATGAGAGATAAAGCCTGTTAATGTAAAATGAACTTACAGCCCATCTAGTTAGATTTTGCTGTTGTTCATTGCTGATTTTAGGTTGGCTCCTGTTGATGAACCTCTGCAAGAAATTAAAAAAGCTAATATAACTCAGTGTTTGTGAACTTTTGAGTGGTGAGGTAAGAATAACTAAGAAGACCTGAAGAGAAAACAGGTCCGCAGATTGGCCGATCACTTTGTCATACTTCAGACCCTCAGCGGCAAGTCCAGCCATTGCAACAGCAGCCAACCTGAGAAACCAAAGAAGATTCGATGGGTTGTGATCTTACTCATCTTTCTCTTGTGCCGACATTAAAGAACTCTTACCTATCAAGCTCCTTTGAGTCAAGCTGGCCGCTGTATATTAGTTTAGCTAGCCTCTCATCGATAAGATTAACGTGTTCTTTACCAATATCTAACGAGTACCCGAGGATTGGAAGTCCAATTAAGTAAGCCACTGGAAGTTACAAGTTTAAACACAATCAGAAGCATTGCACAACCCAAAAATAATGCACTATTACAAATGTACCTAAGAAGTGGGCTGCTTCATGTGCGGCAATACGTTCTTGATAATCAGGGAAGAATGTGGAAAACCCGGAAATGGCAGCTTGAAGAAGCCTACAAGCAAAAGAGCTGAAGATATCAATCTGTAACTTAGAGAACAAGCATACAGTGATTTAATTGTTTTCTTACCCCGGTGAAACGCTTCCCACGGCTAAAACTACCAATGAGATGCTCCCAACTAAGTAAGGCACAAAGAATCCCCAGTCCTGTCCATGTTCAACAGTTGTTTCATCAGTCTAAAACCCGTATTGAATCTAATACGGTCAACTGAACCGAGAAACTGTCATGGTTCTCGACTTGGTATACACAGTTTTTTTCAGTAACAACACCATTATCGAGACAGAGTACTAAAACTCAATGAGACTAGTCGTGCCATCTTCTATCCATATCATGTCTTGCATTGTATCATCAGAGAAAAGAGTTTACCCCGGGAAGTTGGCCGGCAATTACAGCTATGAAACCGGTTGTTCCGACAACAGTGAAAAGAAAAGCAGCCTGCGTTACACGAACTCAGTCAGAAGAACCTCCATTACCATAACATACACAGTCCAAACCTTACAAGAGAAAAAAGATGAACTTACATCGTTCCTGACACTAGGGATGGCAAGAGTCTCTGCATTCTTGATTCCGAGCGTTGTCAGCTCACGAAGCGATGTCTAAAACAAAAACAAAGACGCATGAGTTCTTCTTCACTCCAACTCTCACTCATTCATTGAATATAAGGGTCAGCATAGATAGAGAGATCGATATACACCGTACGACGCGACATGTAAGGCTGAGAACTCCATTTCTTAGCCCAACCTTCTTCGCTCAATCGATCCAGAGCTTCCTTCACACCACCACTATCTTTCTGCGTCAATTCATAAACCCACTTCCAAGTTAAGAGGATAGTTCATCTAGTTACAGAATTAATGGAAAAGGAGGGACCTTGTTAATGGCGGACTCGAGGGTACTCAAATCAACCCCAGGAGAAGAAGACGAAACCGCTGCCTGAGTCGGAGGGTTTCGTGGATGTATCCGGAAGTTATAATGCCGGCGAAACGAAGCAATGCCCGACGAAGAAACAGCTAATGCAACCATGGTTTTCTCGGAGTCTTACGAAGCAAGAATCAGATATTATGCTTCATCGTCTTCTTTCTTCTTCCAGGAAGGTGAGGAAGAGAGCGCGTGGCGTCTTTCACACCACCGATCATGCTTTCCGCCACGTCAGTACTTTTAGATAACGGCAGTATCTCCGGTTTAATGCCGGTTTACTTTTTCTGTTAAAGTTAAATCAGAGCTGGAAATATGTAGAGTAGTCTATACTATTTTTTTTTTTAACCAGTAGTCTATACTATTTTATGTGAGAAATAAGTGAATTTACTAATTTAATTTGATTTATTATTATTAAGATAATAATAAATTATCAGCTAACTCACTAAAATTATTTATTAATTAAAATTAATAAATAAATATAAAACATAATAATTTAAAATTATGGAAAATGATAAATCAACAAATTTATTTTTCAAAATAATAGTATAGATAGAAATATTAAAATATTTAGAAAAAACAAAAATTTATATAGTAAATATTTTTATTCAAAAGAATTTAATATTTTTGCTTAAAACATTCAAATATATGATATTTTAGTTACTTGATACTTTACCTAAATTATTAGAAAAAAATCTGAATCAGAACTAAAACGAACCCAAAAGTTTCCAGATATTACCC
This sequence comes from Sinapis alba, assembly GCA_012274485.2. NCBI lineage: Eukaryota > Viridiplantae > Streptophyta > Magnoliopsida > Brassicales > Brassicaceae > Sinapis > Sinapis alba. Next base: position 272,992 of record MU105776.1, read on the forward strand.
AATTCTTAATTTTGTTATCTAAGTCAACCGAACCAAAAACCATTCAACTGAACCGAACCAAAAAATTTACGGTTCTTAAATTGATTCTAAGCTTTCATACAGAAATAGCCGAACCGAACAGATATCGGAATTGTTCAAGCCTAAGTTCTTTCGCTCTTTAAAAATCGAGAGTCAGTGATCGAATAAGATCCCATGGCGGAGACAACGAGTTCCGGCGACGAGCCACCGGAAACGCAAACGCCGGCGCGATTGATTCCATCGTTACCAGATGACGTTGCTCTTAACTGTCTTGCACGCGTCTCTAGATGCCACCATCCAAACCTCTCACTCGTCTCCAAGACATTCCGATCTCTCCCCAAATCGCCTCTGCTCTACGCCACCAGATCTCTCGCCGGCGCCACCGAAAACATCCTCTACGTCGCAATCCGCATACCTCCCGAAACCGGGGCCTGTTGGTTCACTCTCCTCCACCGAACCTCAACGAACTCTCATCTCCTTGTTCCCATCCCTTCTTGTCCTTCACCCTCCCTCGTTGGATCCGCCTACGTCGTGGTGGGTTCGGAGATTTACGTTATCGGTGGATCTATTAGAGACGTGCCTTCTTCGAGCGTGTGGGTTCTCGATTGCAAGTTTCATACTTGGCGACGAGTCTCTAACATGAGAGTAGGTCGCGAGTTCGCAGCAGCTGGTGTGATCGACGGGAAGATCTATGTGATTGGAGGGTGTGTGGTTGATAATTGGGCTCGTTCGATTAACTGGGCGGAGATGTTTGACGTAAAGACTCAGACTTGGGAGGCAGTGGCTAGTCCAGGCGTGGAGGTGCGTGAGAAATGGATGCACGCGAGTGCTGTTATGGAAGGGAAACTCTACGCTATGGCTGATCGAAACGGTGTCGTTTACGAGCCTAAGGAAAGGAAGTGGGGTATGCCTGAGAAGAGGCTTGATTTGGGGTGGAGAGGGAGGGCTTGTGTGAATGAGAACATACTGTATTGCTATGATTACTTGGGGAAGATAAGAGGGTATGATCCAAAAGAGAGGGTTTGGAGAGAGCTGAGAGGTGTGGAGTCGCTTCCCAAGTTTCTTTGTGGTGCTACTATGGCGAATCGTGGTGGGAAGCTTGCGGTTTTGTGGGAAGGGAAAGCTGGTAGTGGCGGTTCTAGGAGGATGGAGATTTGGTGTGCAGAGATTGATGTTGAGAGGCGTGGAGAAGGGGAGATTTGGGGGAAGATCCAGTGGTCTGATACTGTGTTTACAGTTCCTAATGAATCGGCTATTGTGAATTGCTTAGCAGCTACAGTTTGATTGATGATACATACATGTTTACTCTCCATACAGGTCTGTTTCTGATTGGTTCTGTTGTGTCTGTGAGTAACTATCATTGTATAGTGATTTAGAGTGCTTTGTCGGAAATGGTGGATTGACAAAGAGTACCTGAGAACCTGAGCCAAGTATGAAACAGCTGGCAAGTGTAATGAAGTTTATAGATTTCTGTTTATCTACTTTGGGTTTAAAGCAACTTTCTTTTGCATGTTTTAGTCTTGTCTCATTTCGTTTGTTTATTCATGGGAAAGCTACTAATAGTGCCATTAAGATTGGCATGTGGACTTGTCTTGCTCTTTGCTCATCTTATTTACTGTATATATGCCCTACTTTCTCTTCTTGTTCAAGGAGAAAAAAAAAGAGAAGAAATGATATACTGCAAACAAAAAAGAGTATCGTAGATAGTATTATGTACATGTAGTGCGGTATCTCCTTAAAATAAAGTATTATTTGTAGTTTTCAACATCTTAAACCAGCAACTAAACAGATCTTCTTTGTCTAGAATGCTCTCAACTTGCTCAATGGACTGGCTATGAGTGATTGCTTCGTTGGCTTGATAAATGAAGAGTTGGGAAATTATAGATCGCCGTCCGGGATCTCCATTGTTTCTTCTTTTTCTAGAAAGCTCTGAACTTGCTCAACGGCCTGATGATGATTGATTTGGTTTGTTGAGTTTGACTGAACAGGATCAATAATGAAGTGATAAAGATAGGGCCCGACATACCTCAATGGCGATTTCGGTTGGTGTGAGATCTGAGACATCTTTATAGCCAAGCTTGACTGCAATATCTGACAATTGAAGTACAAAGAAACAAAAGTCAGTTACTAGCAGAAGTCTCCAGAGAACAAGTCTCTCAGCACTAAACAGGACATACTTTCTAAGGAGACTCTGGCATTTGCGTTTGTGTATGCTTCACCGCGCTCATCCCAAATCGTTGAAAGACGCTTGAAAGCCTGCATGTAATTCATTCAAGATCACAAACTTGAAAAGAAAAGAAAAAATGATGAATGCTTTGTTTAAGTATCCAAGGCTTATGATTCAGTCAGGTCAGTACCACAGTGTATGCATCTCCTGATTCATCGTGTAACAGTGGTCGTGAATCAGTTCCAACAGCAGCGATTCTATGTGCTAAGGCTTCTAGAGGCACATCTAGCCAAATGCTGACTCCTTTGTTCATATATTTCCTGATAATATCATCAGATTAGCAAATGAACTCAGAAGAGACCACATGAGTTTCATATGTGTGTGACTTCAGATGGGATAGAGATAAACTCACCAGTTAATGGGTCTTATAACTGCACCTCCACCAGTGGAAACAACAACTTGATACATTGAAGAGAGCTTCTTTAGTGCATCAGTCTATAAAGAAAGATTCTGAGCTCAGAATACAATACAATGCAACTTGAAACATGGACCAGAGACTAAAAGAATTAGTCACAAGGGTCACAGAACTAACCTCCTTTCCTCTAAAGAAACTCTCTCCATGAAGCTCGAATATCTCTGCTACAGAAGTTCCATTCATCCCCTGCTCAATCAAAGTGTCACTGACACACATCCACAAAACTTAAAGAACGTTACAAATTCAGAACATCAACACAACACTCATAAAGGATTTTCTTCGGTTTATGTCTTCATTACATTTGGAGTTGTTGTTTACATACTAAACCCTTTATCGCTTATTAACACAACTCGAAAGCAGCATAGCAAATACATACCAGTCAAAGAAGGAATAACCGAGCACTTTAGACATTAACTTCCCCACAGTTGTTTTCCCAGAACCCATCATCCCTGAGTTCATCATTGAATCAATCAAATTACAAGAGAGTATTAAGAACATACAATATGCAAAGAAAGGAACAGCCAAAGAAACTGACCAACAAGGTACATAGAACGTCCATTCAAATACGGTTTAACCTCTTCTGCTTTTCTCTGCAATCCTCATGTATGGCCCAGTAAGATTTTATAGAGGACATTAACGCAAATCTAACAGAGAAGGGTTTATTAATTACTTGCCTTGAGGATTAGATCTTCATCAAATGGATGAACACTTCCCGCCTCCAACAATGCTACAGAAACAATAAAGATCGAATGAGATTTCCTTTTGAGACACTCAAAAGCTATCCAGATACTTTCACAAGAACCTGAAGAGTTGTTTTCAGAACATGAAACCTCTGAAGAAACCGATCTCCGTTGATCATTTCTTCTGTCAGGTTGCAAATGAGCCAAAGCAACAAGACCCCTGAACCTTTTGTCTTCCTTAACTCGCTGAGAATACCGCAACGAACCAAGCGGCTTCCCCTCAAACTTTCTGCAATCAACCCATGATGGATACTGAACCCTCTGAGCAATAGCTGCTTCCATATGTAATACACAAAGTACTCAAAATCCCTGCAAAAGCAATATCAACTGGGTTCAGCTTTGTTTGCAACTACCAAAACCTAGAGAGCATCATTGTGACCATTTCTTCCATATAATCGACATAAAAGGAAGAGACTTTAGCTATAATTAAGGACAAGTATTGCTCTACAGACATCAATATCAACAAAACCCTATCAAAAATCTTGTCTACATCGATGCAAACCCATCAGCAATGAATCTCAGCTTCAATCAAAGGAAGATTATTTATTTTCTTAAAAAAAAAAAAAAATCGATAAAGCTGTGGCGAAATCAATGTATACACAAAAAAGAATGATTACACAGTCAGAGTGTAACCAGAAAATTCGAACTTTCTATGAAAAAAATGATTATTCAAATCAAATTGAGTAACGAAAGGGGAAAAGAATGAGACTTTTCTGAAACAAAAACATATAAAAGACCATAATTTTAGTTACAGCCCAATTTTAGTTAGCCCTAAAAATCTCCCTTACAGAACACAAAATTACAACTGTTCAGAGTCGAGAAGAAAGACAAATTCAAAAGAGAATCAAGGAAACAAAAGGGTTTCACCTGAAATTCTCTCCTGCTGGCAGAGAAGGACCTCTCTCTCTATATCTATAATCTCTCAGATTTAAGTTTTTTTTGTTTAACTAATTAAATAAGTGACTAATCCATTTGGGTGGACGACTAATTAATACAGAACAAAGATGGAAGGGGTTGGTGAAACCAGAAATGGTGATGGCCTTAAAGCGTCTCATTGGTTGTTTTGACTATGCCTGAACCCGAAATCCGAACCAAACCTGAACCGAAAAATCCGATTCGTACTTTATCTGAAATGTAAAAACTATTTGAATGGGTCTTCTAAGGTGGTACAAAATAAATCTGAATCCGAAGTATTATTAACCAAACCTAAACGGATAATTTGAAAAACCGGAAAAAACGAAAAATCCAAAAAATATCCGAAGAAACCGATCCCAATGTCCAAACTATTGTACAATATAACTATATGAAACATAAATATATATTTCGAATATTCAATTTCATGTTTATTTGATATGGTATCTAACAACAAGTATCTAAAATTAAAATAAGTACCTTAAATACTTAATTATATATAAATAAGTATATATTTCTTATGTTTTGCTTTTAAATTTTAGATTTTATTTTGGGTATATCCAAATCGATCTGATATAACCCGAGTCCGAATGATATATGGTTATTTTATGGGTTCTAGGATATGATACAAAACTGATCCGAACCCAATGTGTTATATCCGAACCCGACTCATACTTGCAAATTTACTAGAATGAAATCTAAGAGGTGATATAAAAAAGAATCAAAATCTAAAAAATCCGACCCGAACGCCAACGGATATCCGAACGCTCAGGCCTAGTTTTGACCACAAACAAATTTTTTTCTTCTAATTATCATAAAATTTTAGTCCAAAACATGTAAATTTTTCTCATATCTAAAATCACGTCACGTAATATTAACTACGCAAAAAATAAATAATAGTTCTTTTTAAGCAAAAAAAAAAAATTAACTACGCCCAAACATACATCTAATCTATTAAAATATGAGTACATTTTGTACTTAGCCCTAACATTTCTTCAATATTTACCTTTTCTGCCATTAATATTAAATATAGAGTTTTGTCATTAAATTAAATCAAAACACACGATTTTCTTATTAGTAATAAACCATAAAATTTAAAAAACATCAGTAAACCACTTGCTTATTGGTTGCCTACATATCGTTCTATACAATTTTAAAAAAACATTACTCAACCAAAATATAATAGTTGGTTCCTACAAATGGTGATATAACATTGATAAAACATTGTTTTGAATCAAAACCAGTATATTAGACAATACAAATCCATGAAATTGACGAAGAAACCTTGAAAATTTGATATTTTCATCATATTAATATAAATAAAAAATCAATCTCAAAACAATACGATAATACCAATAAAATTATTTAGTTCAAAATCAAAACTAATCATTTATTAATTTTCTTATAGAAATGACCTTCCACAATCTATTCTTCTACTTTAGCAAATCTTTGTAACAATCACGATTTCAATCAACTAGCACATGATTCTTTTTTGGTTTCTGATTTTGAAAATCACGTTTAAAATCAACACATTTAAAGCCTATATTCGTGTGATTATGTTAACTTTATAACAAACTAATCAATTTGGAAAAAAATGAATAATATATTCTTTAAATAATGCTAAAATAATCACAACTAACAAAATCATTTATAATTAGATGGCATTTATCCCTAATTGATGGGGACCATTTCCTACATAGCTATATATACCTCTTCTCTAATAAGTGTTTTTTATTTGTTTTGCGAAAAATAAATTATATGGGCTTTGAGATTTCTGCAAGGTCCATGTTTTTAAAATATTATATATATACTCAATTAAAAATGATAAAAAACTGGCCTAATTTAATATATATCGTTTTGACTTTCTAAATTTATTTATCAGAATTCTGTTTTTGTGGGGTACATTTTTATTAGTTTTCATTATTACAGTTTATAATTATAATTTTATAATGTACCTTAAATAACAAAAGTATTTGTATGATTTAATAAAAACACACAATCTAAACTTAATACTCAAATATTTTAACAGTTTAATATTTATGCTACCAATTCAAATGAAAAGTTGTACCCTAAACAAACTAACCAAGATACATAAATCTCAAAATTCAATAAACTATAAAATAGTAACATAAATGTTTAATATATAATAGTTTCGAATATACATCCGCGCGGATGTGCGGGTCCAAAATCTAGTTTGATATATTAAGATGGATGTACATGCTACCCTACTAACTAATTACTCATGAATTATTTTTTTTTTATTTTTCTCTTAAACGAATATAAAAGTACTATATGTGTTTGAATTTATTGTGTGCTTCTAATTACAAAATTCATTAAGAAAAGAAGAACAAGAAATGGGAAAGAGGTTGGTAGCTATCTATTCCAACAACAGGTCTCTTACACTATTGAAAAGTTGGTGGTCGATGTTTCCGTCTTTAGTGGTTTAGATTGTGACACGCTCCGTTTCTCACATGCTTTTGCCTTTGTCTGAACTACAAAAAAATTATACATACTTGCTTTGTGATTGAGTTTTGACTTTTACTATGCGTATATTGAACAATCAGAAAAGATTAGGTTTACAAAATTTATTAACGAAATTTAATTTTTTAATGCCTTAGGACTACATGCGAAAATGAATCCAGTAGTACCTAAACCTAGAAAACAATGTACAGCAGTACATCATATTATCAAAAAGAAAGTTTTCTGACATGAATCTGTTAGGATTTAGTAAAAAGGATTTAAGAAAGAAAGAAGACTTAGGACATGGAAAGAAAGGAACTATGTATAGAAAACAAGACCAGAAGGCACTCTATTTGCAGTTCCATAAGACTAGCCGTTTGCTTCAACCTATAAAGGCAAAGCAATTTGCATTTTTCGGCTATCACTACAAAAGAACAGCTCATTCTTGATGAACGTTTTCGTAGAAGATCCATAAAGAATGATGATTCCCGACAAATTGCCGATGAAAACGTACCGTCAAGTCTATTCGTCTTATCAGAATTTTTCTATGTATTTCTGACGACCGTTAATCATCAGATTTTTCATTATATATTTATCAGAATTTTTTCCGATGAATATGTTCTGTTAAAAATTTTCTATTGAAAAAACTTCTGAAGAATTTCCTACAGAAAATTTATGATATAAATTATTTATCAAGAATATATAAAAATTAATAAAATAAAATAAAAATATTTTCAATTTTTAATTACATAAATAGTCATTTTATTAAAATATACCAAAAATATAAAAACTATAAAATTCTAAATAAAAATTATAATATATATCCTTAATCTAAAAAATTAATAAATTTTAAACTAACAAATTTATATACTAAAAATTAAATCTAAATTTTAAAAACGTTTTCAATAAAATATATAAAAATGATTTTTTTGGATAATAAAATTTATTATGAATTTATAAAAAGACAATATTATAATAAAGGTATTTATAAAATTTCAAATATGAAAAAAAAACATTAGTAAAAATGTAAAAATGTTATAAACGTTTTGGAAAATATTTGTGTTATTATAAACTGTTTATAATTTTGTGTTATTATAAATTTACCTTCAACATACAATTTGTGTTATTATAAAATGTTTATAATTATAAACAGAGAAAGTGAGAAACTAAAAGGTAAACTAAATAATTTTGATTTATGTGACTTAAGTAATAAAAAATTGTGAGAACAAAGAAACTATAGTATTGTGCTAATTTTTTTTGTTTTTCTTTTTTTTGGAAAAATATTTCAAGCCTAAAAAAAAAAAAGATTTACTTCCATTATTCCATAATATTATTAAAACTTAAAAGAAAAATTATAATATAAAAAAATTCTATTCCAAAATAGATAAGAAGTAAAGTTGAATACGACAAAGAAAAAGACCGAACTACATTTCCCATCTTTAATGCGCTATTCATTTTTTGTCAAAATTCTAAAAAAATTTACCTTCAACATTTTATTTGTGTTATTAGAAAATGTTTATAATTTTGACAAAAAAAAAAGAATAGCACATTAAAGATGGGAAACATAGTTTGATCTTCTTCTTTGTCGTATTCAACTTTACCTCTTATATTATATCTTGTGTGTGAAAAAAAATAGCACAATACTATAATTTCTTTGTTCTCACAATTTTTTATTACTTAAGTCACATAAATCTTTGATAAAAAAAAAAGGCACATAAATCAAAATTATTTAGTTTACCTCTTAGTTTTTCACTTTCTCTGTTGAATACTCTCTTTGTTTGCCCACGTTTAGACTTTTGTGATTAGAAGAAAATTAGTTTGGTAAAAACTAAAAGAAAGAGGAAGACAAAAACGTTATTGTCGTCTAACTAAGTTAAAGTTAAAAACTTCCATTATTAACTTTCTTTAGTTTTTGATTTTTTAGTTTTTAATTGGGCTTTTCAAAACTAAATTTTATCTTTCTTTTTATATTTGGCTATATTAGATTTGTGAACATATAATAATTGTGTTCTAGATTTCTTATTTCTCCTGCAATTTTTATATACATAATTATATTTTATTATTATATACATTTTTTTAAGTACTAGGGGGCACGTGCCCCGTAGTCAACAATGTCCATCTGCCCCTGTGAATCCAGTTTCGGTTAAATGACAAAAAAAAAAAAGAACAATGCATCAATCACTGAAGAAACAACATCTTACATTTAAATACAGTAACAAATCTTGTTGTGACATTGTGAATATCCAAAATCATTTAAATACGAACAAGAAGGCTGACTTTGGCCCCTTTTTTTTGTTCTTGTCTTACTAGTCATCACGTTTATTTATTTTAATGTGACTTGAGAAGCACGCAAAGAATATTTTCTTCATTTCTTGTCCTCTTCTTGCAGGAAAAGGAGACAACATTCCCCTCTCTCTCTCTCCTCCATGGAAACACAGAAGGGGAAGCCTTCAAAGAAGAAGATCTTTGATGATGTAAGCACAAGCAGAGGAAACTCTGTTGACTCCATTCCGCTTGATCTCATCCCAGAGATATATACTCAAAGATTTGCATGTTAAAACCCTAGCAAGGTTCATCTGCGTATCAAAGCCCTGGGGATCCATCATTCGCAACCGAGATTTCGTGAAATCATACTTGATCAAGTCATCGACTCGTCCCCAAAGTCTCATCTTCACATTCAAGAGCAGGCGTCACGGTAAACATTTCTTCTTCTCGTCGAGTCAACGCCAAGATGGAGATGAATCATCATTATCTTGTGTAGCAAGTTACCATATGACATGCCATTCTCAACCCTACACAGCCATTACCCTAGCACTAGACGATCCATTGCTTTGCCTAATGTTGATGCTCACAGGATACGTATGTACCACTACTTGGGTTATGATCCCATCAATGGTGATTACAAAATGTTGTGTATGAGTAGAGGCATGCATGTTCGTAAGGGACGTGGCTTAGCCCACAAGATTCAAGTTTTGATACTGGAGATGGGAGTTCGTGGAGGATGATTGAAAACAGTCCTCCTCACTCTCCTGAGTCTCCTCATATATGTATAGATGGGGTTTTATACTATGGAGCTTATCTTGACTTAGGTTCACGTAAACTTACTAAAGATCATGCAGTCATGAGTTTTGATGTTAGGTCTGAGAAGTTTGATCTTATCAAATTACCACCAGGAAGAGCAACAAGGTTTAAAATGATGATAAGATACAATGGGAAGCTTGCTATCATGCTTTCTGGTGGATTTCTTAGTTACCCTGGTCGAATCGAATTGTGGGTTTTAGAAGATGCTGCCAAACATGAATGGTCTAATCAGCAATAGATTCATTTATAAGTTTTAAACATTTTCTGCTTTAATTTCTCCCGAACATAAAAAGCTTATCTACCTTGTTTTGTAAATGCAGGTTATCTCACGGAGCCTGAAAAATATTCAATATCTGATTTAGACAAGTCAAAATGCATGAATAAAAAGTTGTTTATGATATGAAGTTACAAAAATGTTCAAAACCAAAGAACAAAAACATCAAAAATTAGAATGCAGACGTAGAAGCATAGATCACCCAGCAAAGCGGGCCTATGAAAAGATTTGATCATGTATTCAGGATCAACCACAAAATGAAACGTAAGACTGGAACCGCGACCATTTCAAGGTAACAACTCTTCGCTATATATGTAATGTATTAGAAATGCAAGTCTTGTAACATGGCTATTCAGACGATTTGGAAATAGTCTCAGTCACAAGCTGATAATCTATAGCAATGATAACAGACAGTATGACAACGAAGATCTTTTAGACTTACAACGTCCATAAGATAGTTTTGGGTTTTGTAACCAACCTATTCTCTGAAATAAAGTAAACTGTGTAAACTGGGCCGTAAATTCTAGATAGAATACCTTTTATGAAAAAACATAGAGAAATTCCCTTAAATAGTCTATTTTAGTTTGTTTTTCACAAAAATAGTTCTTAATGAAGAAAATGATCAAAATAGTTTTTTTAGAAGCTAAATTTTTTATTTATATGCATTTATACCTTTAGGGTTAACTAATTTAGACTTTAGGGTTTAGAGTAAGGGGCCGGGTTTGGGGATAAGGTTTCAAATTTCAAAAAAAAAAAAAAATTGAAAATTTCAAAAAAAAATACTATTTTGGTCATTTTAGTTTTTTAGGGCTATTTTGTGACAAAAACTAAAAAAAACTATTTATGAAAATTGCCCAAAAACATATGTGAAAGTATCTTTAGATGAAACCTCTTGCAAATATTTCTAAGAAAATGAAAAAAACGGCTCTGAAGATTTGAGATTGAGTGCCAGATCTGATTGTTATGTAAAACTGTGATTGATTGGTGAATGAATTACCTAACAATCCCCTTTTGAATGTTCACTCAGTTTTAGCCATATACGTTTATGGACTGACTGGCAAATACTAAGGTTTATCAAAAGAAGTTTAGAACAAAATATAGTATAAATTTTGTACCATTGGGCCATATGACAAGACTCATTCACTACAAAATTCATATAGAAATTCTCTTAGATAACCCCTTTTAGTTTGTTTGTCACAAAAATAGTTTTTAAGGAAGAAAATGACCAAAATATTTTTTTTAGAAGCTAAAAAATTCATTTATATGCATTTATATCCCTAGGGTTAACTAATTTGGACTTTAGGGTTTAGAGTTAAGAGGTGGGTTTGGGGTTAGGGTTTCAAATTTCAAAAAAAAAATCAAAAAAATCAAAATTTCAAAAAAAAAAAGTCTATTTTGGTCATTTTATTTTTTTAGGGCTATTTTGTGACAAAAACTTAAAAAGGCTATTTAAGAGAATTGCCCTTTAAGTTATATGAATTTGGACAATTCTCTTAAATAGCCTTTTTAAGTTTTTGTCACAAAAATAGCCCTAAAAAAATAAAATGACCAAAATAGACTTTTTTTTTTTGAAATTTTGATTTTTTTTTTTTTTTTGAAANTAGCTTTTAAAAAAAACATTTTGGTCATTTTCTTCCTTAAAAACTATTTTTGTGACAAACAAACTAAAATTGGCTATCTAAGGGAATTTCTCTATAAATAAGGGCAATTCTCTTAAATAGCCCTTTTTAAGTTTTTGTCACAAAAATAGCCCTCAAAAAATAAAATGACCAAAATACTTTTTTTTTTTTGAAATTTTGATTTTTTTTTATTTTTTTTTTGAAATTTGAAACCCTAACCCCAAACCCACCCCTTTACTCTAAACCCTAAAGTCCAAATTAGTTAACCCTAGGGGTATAAATGCATATAAATGCATTTTTTAGCTTCAAAAAAAAAACATTTTGGTCATTTTCTTCTTTAAAAACTATTTTTGTGACAAACAACCTAAAAGGGGCTATCTAAGGGAATTTCTCTACTCTTATCATATAAAGACGACTTTCTTTATTAATGTTTAGAAATTCTCTCTAAACTAAACACACACAAAAACTTTTGTATTCTTCTTCTCAATTTTATTATCAAAGTCGCAACTCAACTTTCATATTTATAGGAATATTAGACATCTTTTTGCTAGTCATATTCTTAAAATAAAATTAAAAACTTTATTTTTTCTATTTCTAATGGTAAAATTTTTTTTTACTATTTCCTATTTCTAATGGTAAATAGAAAACTTCATTTTTTTCCTATTTCAAACACAAGTAGATAGTTACCTTTTATTTTTAACTAACTTATTAAAAATAACTTGAGCTGCAAATTACTGAAGCTTATCAAACATTCATCCTCTTAAGCTTCACATCTTCCTTGGACATATTTTTTTATTTCGATCATATTCCTCATTTCACTGAACTTAATTCTTTCCAACGTTATCAATAACCGAATGGTTTCAATTACGCAAATTGATCAACTGCTGCAAAAACTTCATCAAATTCTACACCGGATTCTTTTAGATATCCCTTAGCTACAAGTCGTGACTTGTATTTGATAGTCCTATCCGCATTCATTTTTATTTTGAAAACACATTTGAGACCAATGACCTTTATATGACTTGGTTTATCAACTATAACCCATGTCTTCTTCTAGTTGATAGAGACGATTTCTTCCTTGCAATCATCTCTCACATTCTACTTAATTCTCACACTCTACTTCAGCAGCCAATACAAAATAATTTAGGTAGCTCGGTTGAACACTTTGACGATTTGATCTCCGCAGAGGTTGAACAGGTTCTTCCGGTTGAACAAGTTGTTCGGCTTGAACAAGTTGTTGTTGCTCTTCTTGTTCATCTTCATCCGCTTCAGTGGTGTTATTGTCATGATCATGATCATTGACAAAATTATCTTCATTATTGCTTCCAGTTTCGACATGATCGTGATCATCATGTAATCTCGTGCTTAGGCACAAAGGTTTGCTAATTTTTAGATTTATCTTGTAAAGTTTATTTGGAGATCGTATGACTTTTACAAGAGTCCCCCATTCGGATCATGAGCCGTCAAGTAGTCATGTCTAATCCTTACATCACAACCGACTTCAGTAGCTTGTCCCAAGCTTAGAATGTTGCTCTTGAGTTCGGGAATGTAGTAGATATTGTTGATTATGTTTTGGTCACTGGTTTTGCTTTGAAAAATGATTAATCATTTGCCTTATATCTTGACGGAAGAGTTATCTCCAAACTTTAATTTACCCTTGATGTTCTCATTAAGGTTTGAAAATAGCTCTTGGTCCGGTCATGTGGTTATTCGCTCCATTATCTAAATACCAAACTCCACCTTCCCTTTCCTTGCTTTCACATTTCTTTGGTAAAAGATTTTCTTCATTCAAGAACAGTACTTCATGCATGTATATGGCTGCATCAGCTTCTACTGTCTCGGTTTTCTTAACTTATTGTAGTCTCTGAGTTCTCTCTGGAAATGAGGAAGCATAGTGACCAAATTTATCACATCGGAAACAAACTATCTTCGATATATTCTTCTTCTCTTTGGGATGATAGGCTCGATTTATTGTCCTATCTTGTGAATTAAACGTTCATCTACTTCGACCTCTATGTCAACGTCCACCTCTGACTCGTAATGTAGAGAAACCTTGCTGGTGAGTGTTTGCGTATAGAAGTTCCCCTTTTGATTCTCCATTACTATCTTCATCCTTAATTCTCTCTTAGTATGCCATCAACCTTCCTATAATATCTTCAAAAATCCTGTTGTATTCAAGTTTAGGACTTGTTCAAGAGAAGCTATTGAGAAACTTTCAAACAAGTTTGAATTCTTTTATCGCCTATCCAAGTGAAGTCAAATGTGATGCTAGCTCTGATAACTTTCCCACAAAGCTATCGATTTTTTCTGGAAGAAAATCGGACATAAGGATTTGTAGTTTTACTTTCTTAACACGATCAGCTCCTAGGTTTCTTGCTTTAATTTTGTTCCATATCCCTTTAGGTGTTTCTTATTCGCCGACTTGCAGAATAAGACTCTCTGGAATGGTTTGAAACAATAATTCTATCGCGATATTGTTTCTATCATAATTATCCGTACCTGATTCAATCGTATCTCACACCTTGTAAATATTCAGGAAGATCATCATCCTCATGGACCACACCGTTTAGTTGGTCGTGCTTAACATCGGACATTGGATCGTCGGTGATGAGAACTCCTTCGATCGTGTTGAAAGTTTGTTTCCCATTACTCGGGTTTGACGTTAGGTCTTTAAGATCCTTTGATGAACAATATCTGTCGCGAACAGCACTCATTGTGAACTGTACCTATTGTAAACAATATTTCGTCGATAAACAGTGTTCCGATCTAAATAGTGATTGTGACTCTGATACCAACTATAGTTTCAGAATACTCTTAGCAGTTGTATAAAGATAATTTTCTTTATTAATGTTTAGAAACTCTCTCAAAACTAAACATACACAAAGCTCTTGTATTTTTCTTACTATCAAAATCACAACTCAACTTTGAAATTTATAGGAATGTTATAATTCCTTTGTTAATCATATTCTTAAAGTAAAAGATAAAACTTTTTTTTTCTATTTCTAATGGTAAATAGAAAACTTCGTTTTCTCTATTTTTAATACAAGTAGATAATTTACTTTTATCATTAACCAATTTATTAAAAATAATTTGAGCTGGAAAGTGGAAACTATTGAAGCTTATCCAACAGCATCTTCTTGTTATATATATCTTGTTATATATATTGTCTTTCCTCTTTCATCCAATATTTTAAAAGAATCTGGACGACCGACGACAACTGGTTGGTTCCTTGTCATTATCTAATGAGATGGCCCTCAAAACTTTGTGGTCAAGAATGTGCTTATGCCATTTCTAATTGACTCGTATATTGTAGATTGTATATTATACACCTACTCACTTTTAACAATCCGATATTTGCTCAGTAGTGAATCATGTATGACGTTAGCTTATCAATTTTTAATGATAAGTTCTTGCAAATATTGCGAAGTAATATACTTTTTTTGCTATTCGTAATATACGGACACACACAATTCTTTACAACCAGCAGATCACAATTTCCAAAATTCAGTCAAACAAGTTTTTCTTCACTATATTTGCATCAAAATAAATATAACAGCTATAGCAATTTGGCCATATAGTTTTTTTTTACAAGTTTGATGACTAGCTATAGAGATTATTTCAATCTAACAAACATAATAAAAAACTAAGTTAGAAAGCACATTCAAAGCAAACACTTGTTTAATTGACGATTCTATAGAGGATCGAGGTTCAAAATAGAATGTGCTGATTATAGACAAATCTTAATCTATACACAAAGCGGCCTAAATGGGTAAGTCTGATTTTGTTTGGGATGAAAAGCAAGTTACGCCATTTGATCAGTAGGCATCATCAATAACTTAAAATCATAAGGTCATCAATGTGACGCCATTTGATCAGTGGGCATCATAAATAACTTAAAATCATAAGGTCATCAATGTGACGTTTGGACATCGTCACATCGACGATCCATTTAGATATGAACACCTCATTTGACACCTCTAATATATAATTGGACCCGGAGAATGTTAGGATCGTGAAATTCCATGTCCAACTCTTTATTGTCTTATTAGTACGATATTGTCCACTTTGGGCCTAAGAGGCTGGCCCGCATGGTTTTACTTTTGGGCTCCTTCCCAAAAGGCCTCGTACTAATTAGAGTTGGACATCTCTTTATATATTAGACACTTCTTGTCTAATTCTCCAATGTGGGACTTAGTTTGTTATCTCACATTCTCTCCCTCAAACTAAGGATCACATTCATCTCGTGTCCCACAACTGACTTCCAGGATCTTTTTGACTTGATCTCTGCCACATACCTCCCATTCATTTCTCGAAGGGTCCCATTCATATCTCGAAAGGGTATTTGGTCTTCTTGCAGATTTCTCGTCAACCGCTCTGATACCAATTGTTGGGATCGTGAAATCCATTTACGAGATCTAAAAATCTTAGGTGACGAAGACCAAAGGGTTTTTGTATTTTTTTCTTTATTTGCAAAGTAAGATATGAACTCTTTTAGATGTTCACTATTTTCCCTATATTTTGCAATTGGATCTTCTACTCCCATCTGATAACATTAGGACTTTTGTAAGAATTATAACCTCAGCATCATATAAATATTCGGTCATGCTGGGCCGGCCTTGAACTGAAGCGAAGGAAGCTTGGGCTTTCGGCCCTCTTAAGTAGCGCAATGGTAAGAAGTTCGAGGATTTGTAATATTTCCCTCTTATTTATATTGTTTAAATTATATCTCGATTTTACTTATGGTTTTATTTTATTTAATTTTGCTTCCGGTCTTATTATTCTAAGGACCAGCACTAGGACGTTCATGTTTCTTTGGTACTGGTAGTAAACGATCCTCGATTGTATTCAGAAATTTCATAGAGATAATGATCACTTATTCGACATGCTAAACTGTTGGATTAAGCTTGAAAGAAAAGGAAACTTGAGAAATATGTTAAAGACCTAATCCTACCGAGTTATGGAAATTAGGATTCATAATATGTTTAAGAGTTATCTAGATATATTACCTAATAGGATTAGGAAATAATAATCTCTATATAAGGAGATGTCAAGTTGTGACATAACTTATGAGTTTAAGAGATTGTGATTGAGAGAGCTTAAGGTTTTGAGTTATTTTCCTTAAGATTAATAAGAGAGTTATTCTTATTAAATTGATTGAGTTCATAATCAAGATTCTATATTTGGTATCAGAGCCTAACAAATGATTGTTGTTTGTTACGGTTAATGAGATCGTGAGAAGAAGCTTGAAGAACATTGAAGTTACGGAGACCATGGGTGACAACGAGAAGGAAGAAGGATTTGAGATAGAATACAAGTGTCCGATGTTAAACTCCTCTAACTACATCGTGTTGGCCATGCGATTAAAGATTTCTCTGAAAGAGAATAAGGTGTGGAAAGCCATTGAGTTCAGAACTAAAAACGGAAGAGAAGAACTACAAGTTGGAGAACTTGACATCGCAAAAGCTATGGCTGAATTCGACAAAATCAAGATGAAGGACAAAGACATCGTCGATGTATTAGTTGTGGAACTTTCAGAAATTACATCCAAAGTAGTTTGTCGTGGAGAATCTATTGAAGAATTAAAACTTGTGAGGAAGCTTCTGAAAATATTGACTGAGAAAATATACATACATAACGTTGCGTCTCTCAAACTGATCCTTGATCTAAAAACAACAAGCTTTGAGGATATCATTCAAAGGCCAAACGTGTATAAAGAGAGAATTAGTGAAGAAAAGAAAGAACAGCAAGTTGAACAGGGTAAATTAATGAACGCTAACATAGACACGCAAGAGAATTACGGTGGTAGCAGAGGAAGAAGACGAGGATGTCGCTGTAACTGGAGAGGAAGAAGTCGTGGAAGATCAGGTAGCTATCAGAACGGATCATACAAGAAAGAACGTGATAAGGAGAGAGATACTTTACACATTCAGTGTTGTCTATGTGATGAGCTCAGATTGCTTAAGCTCCAAGAAGCCACTGAGAAAGAGGACGAAGGTATTCAAGAAATTAATGAGTTGAGGATCCACAAGGTGGTGTATCTAAACAAGCAAAAGACAAAGTCAGTTTCTAAAAACGCTGGATGTGAAGCACGAATAAAAGATGCTCCACTGATGATCTACGATCGTTTAAAACAATTATTTTTGAAGACAACCAGGTCCAGATATTGCTTGTACAAGGTGACTTTAGAAGTTGTAAATATTTCTGGTTTTTCCATCTCCTCTATTGGCAAGCAAGAAAAGAAAAAGAACATGACGGGTGAAGACATGAAGGAAGATGATTGGGAGTTTGCTTCATCCTCAAACCCTAACCGAAACGTAGTTCTTGTCGGGTGTATTGGTAACGGTAGGAGCGCAAAAGCTGAGTTTATCGCGAAAGAAATTGTGAGATGCATAACTCTTGCTGAAGGTGGAATCCACGTTGTTCTATTGGTGTTCACTGTGAGGGGTCGGCCTACAAATGAAGAGAATTTCTTTCAGTATCAGTTGCAAACACTTTTCGGTAGCAAGACCGATGTCTATATGATCATTGTCCTTACCGATGGGAATATTTTGGAAGACAATGATGAGACATTGGAGGAATATTTGAGTCAGGAGTGCCCTGAGTTTCTGAAAGAGATTCTTGAACTATGTGACAATCGAATGATACTGTTTGATAACAAGACCAAAGATAAGCGCAAGAAGGCAGAGCAACTTCAGAAGTTTCTGTCACTTGTTGACCCCGTTGCTAGAAAAAACAATGGAAAACTATTTACAGATGAGTTGTTCCATGAGTTACAGGAAGAGGCTATCAAGCTACGGGATCAGAAAAAGGAGGTTGAGCGTCTGAAGGGTTATTCAAAGAGTGGGGTATTGGATAAGTTCAAGAGATTCAAGATACTTGCTGAACAAGAAACGAGAACTACAATCAAAACGTTACGAACATATAGAGTTGGAAAGCTTGTATCTTATGAGTTCCAAGCCTACTGTGATGAACACAAGAAGAAACCAAACCTTGAGGTGCTTGGGGTATTTGATTACATTAGTTATGCAAAGACAGATTCTGTTGGAGAAGAAAGTTGGTGGAATTTTGGAACGTTTAGCTTGAGAGAGTTCAGCAGTAATGGTTTAAGGGGAGTCAAAGATATTGCATCAGCAGAAGAAAGTTCTCAAGACACTCGAGTTATGAGTGAAAACGGGACGAACAATAAATTAGACAGAGAGAAAGAAAAGAATAATGTCGATGGTGATGAACAAGAATGGTCACAGTCTCAGTCTCAATTAAGGAGATCTACGAGAGAAAATGTGAGGCCAGCATATCTGAATGATTATGCTCTTATCACAGAAACAGAGTATGTATATTTTTTATTGGTAATAAACAAGGAGTGGTGGATAGAAGCGTGTGAGGAACCGCCCATTGTATCAGAAGGAGAATCTTCTAGTCATGGTTGTGGATGACTTGCGCGTAGCTGAAGCTCTTCAAGCAGAAGCTAACTGGTATCACCAGATTGCAGAGAGAAAATTGAAAGAAGTTGGAAAAAGTGAAGATGATCTTGCTTGGCGTCTTACATCTTTCAAGCCAGCAGGTTTGATTTTCTCGGTCAAACCACGTTCCTTGGTATCGATTATATTTTGTTCTTTTTCTATGGCTGCTCGTGGTGAATCATGGATCCATAACGGTGAAGACGTTGATTGGAGTCTTTTTGACGTGTATGGTGAAGAAGTTGCCAATACCATAAATCTTGTTTTTGGTGACAAAGCTTTTGACACGTTTTTAAATGATACGTGTTCTTATGGGTTGACAAAAGAAATAATAAGTGGAGAGTGCTTATTAGCAAAAGTTCCACTGAAGTTTCGTGTGAATTTTTCATTCCTTCGAAAAGGTCAACTTTTATCGTATGTCATATGTGGCAATACACGTAAGGAATTTGTGAAGACTTTCAAGATTGCAACAAAGTTTGATACAGGTAAGGTGTTAAATCGAGATATGCAAAGATTCAAAGAATCTCGTGGAATTACAATAAAGATATATGCAGTTTCTGAGATACCAATTACTGGAGAAAGTGATATTGGTCATAGAGTTGACACGGTTGATGGCAAGAGCGTGGCGGAAAATATCTTTTATGTTGATGAAATTTTAATGTTGCGGTGTTCGAGCAAACAAAAGATTGTTGAATTATCGTTATGTGAAGCTGACAATATTGAAGCCGTGAAGCAGATATTATATCACCTACGAGAGTATGTTGAGTATGATTTGATCGAGGTACAACATATATCCAAGAGTGAACAAAGAGTTGACATCTTGACAAAAGTACTTGAGAGATTGAAGTTCAAAGAGATGAGAGGTCTTGTTGATATTGAAGATTTATCGAAAATAGATTTCAAGCTTAAGGGGGAGAATGTTGGATTAAGCTTGAAAGAAAAGGAAACTTGAGAAATATGTTAAAGACCTAATCCTACCGAGTTATGGAAATTAGGATTCATAATATGTTTTAGGAGTTATCTAGATATATTACCTAATAGGATTAGGAAATAATAATCTCTATATAAGGAGATGTCAAGTTGTGACATAACTTATGAGTTTAAGAGATTGTGATTGAGAGAGCTTAAGGTTTTGAGTTATTTTCCTTAAGATTAATAAGAGAGTTATTCTTATTAAATTGATTGAGTTCATAATCAAGATTCTATAGAGAAAACCCACTTGATCATGGTTATATTTTCGTTAGGTCATATTTGATCGTAGTTTTACTTGAGTTTGAACCATCAAAGTCCAAATGATAAAATAGCCACTTAGACAAACTTAACTGGAAGTGGATATCCCATGGCAACTCTGGACGGACCAGATTCACCAACTGATATGAGGAACTGGATATTAACGGGCTGAGTTCAATGACAAACACGAAAACAATAATAATGTAACATTCTGATCTTTGTAATATGGTGGGGTTTCGGGAGAGTCTTTAAAATTGATTTTATTATCTAAGTCACCAAAATGTATTTATCTTTTCGGTTACTTGTCGAAAGAAAATTTTAAAGCTAAGTGTGTTTTATCCGGAATACTTGATAGATAGGTGATTTATTGAAAATTATCTTTCAACCGTCTGAGTGAGAGACACTAAAAATATGATATTGTGGTTACAAAATCAGTAAATATTTTCTTCTGGATCTATAAAATTAAGACTGCAGCTGTTAGCATGATGGCTCCACAGCCCGAGAGAGGTGTGAGAATCCGATGACAGTCGGGATGTTACATATAATTTCTCATAAAAAAAGTCACAACATTTTCTCAATACAAATAAATTTGAATTTATAGAATAGTCACCTGTATGTGATTTTAATATAATTTGATATATGAACCAAATGAAATCCATAACTAGTTCAGTTAAAATGTATATGACTTTGATTTTTAGTAGCATATTAGATTTTTACATCAAATATAAGTCAACCAAGCCTTATAAAATACAATTACGTAAAGGAAAAAATTGGTTTTGGTTTTGTCAACCATATTAACCGAGAAATTTCTTCAGATGACATGATGTCTGGTAGGCACAACTCTTCTCGGAAATTTGAAATTTAAAGCGAATGAGTCAACGTGACTATATCCAACATGCGAGACCAACAACCGTTTATATATGGAGATATTAAATATGGCATCACAATTTTTTTTACAAAACTCTCGTAACGGATGCTATACTGATCTTCCAATCACGTAAAAGTATATATTTTTATTATAACAGTGAATGAAAGCACTTGTGAAATATTCGTATTGTAGCAAGTAGCAACGCACAGATAGTGAATTCCCAACTTGTAAACACATACAAGATATGTTAACCTTCCTCCTCTTTTTTTTCTTTTGTGGTCTAAAAGTATCAGACCTGAATGATCATTTCATATAAAAATAGAACCGGTATTGTAATAACTAGGTAAATAACCGAACTCATTTTATAAGAAAAATTAAGCCATACTTTATATTAAAAAAAGACTATAAAAAAACTTATTTGCAATTGCTTTCAAAGAAATACATGTATTACAAAAATATTTACCACACAGTTATATTTCTTTATTGATAATACTAATATATATATATATATTATTTTATTGATTTAGTAGTAACAAAATTACTGATATGTTCATTCCAAAAAAATGTATGTTTTACTAATACAAATGGTTAGTTGTTAATACAACAATTATAAACATGTAACTAGATAATTTACATTTAATATTTCAATTTTCATTTAATAAAACGGATTGTCTAACATATAGATTAGTGGTTCTTATATAATAATATCATTAGCGATTAAATCAAATATATAAAAAAAACATGAAAATTGCATAACATATGGATTGCTAGACAATGGATTTTAATAAATTGTGTGGATATCAAAAAATCTAAACATGTACCTTTTTATAAAGTTATTTTCACTGATTATTGAAATAAATGGACCATTTCATTTAAGTTTTGATTATGATTTCTGAATATTTAATTTTTTATATATATATATATATATATATAACATGAATAAATTGCAGACTTTTACTTATGACAAGATGCGGAAATTACAAAAAACACAATTATAGTTAAGTAGGAAAAAGTTAAAAACAAAAACATATTGAAAACACAAATTTTTCATTAAACCTAAATTGTGAAAATTGATTAATCAAGTAGCACAAGTTATTTTATTAGATTCTTTAAAAGTATAGTATATTAAAATAAGCACATGAAAAAACACATTTATAAATCACATTCAAATTTTTTAGATAAATAGACACATCTTTAAAAAAAAATTTATATTATTTAAAGGTATAATATAAATAGAAATAACAAAAGAACAAAATAACAAAATAACATCTATAAAACTCTATACAGTTTTAAATATGAAAAACACACCACCCTTATGAAATTTTTTATATTGGTTGTCTTGTACTTAAGTGAAAATTCGAGTTTAACGGACCAAAGATTGCAATGTTCCATTACAAAAAGTTGCAATCACCAACAATTTTAACGTTTCATTTAGTCATCGAGACAATTACAATAGTCCACTTAAACAGTTTTAAAAAAACATTTAAATCTCCAAAAATCATTCACATTTACGTATAATTATAGATTCAATTAATAAATAGCACATATGTCAAACTCATGTATAAATTAAAATAAGCATATATAAAATATTTTTTCATGGTTTACATTTTCTTAAAACTGATCTATTAATAAATAAAATTATTTAAATATACTTAACATTTTATTTAAAACCCAAATAGAAAATGAAATCAGAAAAAACATCCACACTGAAGCCGGATATCATAAACTAGGTATGGGCATTCGGGGTCTCAATCAGGTTTCGGTTTTGTCCAATCGGGTTTTGGGTTTTTCGGGTTTATAAAAATCAGCCCCATTCGGATTATATGAAAGCTCGGTTCGGGACCGGTTCGGGTTCTATCAGGTTCGAGTAGGGGTTAGTAAATCTTTGAAGAACCGATATAACCCGATGTACTTTCGGGTTCGGGTCCCAATCGATTCTTCAATTTAAAAATACATGATTTGTACTTACTTTATAACCAAAACATAAGTAAATTGGTTCTTCGGTTTTAAAGTACATAATTTATAACTATTTTATAACTAAAAAGTAAGTAAAATTGATTCAAAAATAAGAAAGAAACATCAAACGTGATCATTCAAAATCAAATAAAATGTAAATATATTTATTAATAGAAAAAACAAATAAATGAAAGAATAAAACAAAAACCAAGTTCTCATCAAATGAGAAACATTGTTCAGTGAAAACAAAACCAAAATCTAAAAACTTTAAGCTTCAACCGCCACCTTCAAACATCAACTTTCATATAATAGAACCACCAATATTTATGTAATAGATAATTATTTTAGATGTTTAATATCTTAATGTATTTCAGATACATATTAGGAATGAGATGATGTTTGGTACAAGATCTTTTTAGGGTTTTAAATGTTTCGGGTTTTATCGGATATCCATTTAAGTTTGGGTTCGGTTCGGATAATACCCATAACCTAAAATACCATAAAACAAGATCCATTCGGTATTTATGTCGGGTTCGGATCGGTTCGGATTCCTTTTTATTGGATCGGATTCGGTTCGGGTTTTCGGGTTTCGGTTTATTTGCCCAACCCTATCATAAACCATGGAATATAATACAGAACTATATTTAATTAATCTCATTTTTTATGAGAAGACATAACTCTTAAAATTAATAACTGTAGAAAAACACTTATTAAGACTAATAATTTCATTATTTCATTTATGATTTTTTGTTAGCCAAACACGAATTACATTTTCTACAATTCTTTGTTGATAACATTTCATTTGAATATTTATCTAAGTATTTGTATTCATGTAAGTACACACAACTTTTTTTCTTTCCTGTTTTTATGAATTTGTGAAAGAAACTCATGGTTATATATTGTTTATTGTTTTTCAACGCTATATATGGATGATTACAACTTTTTTAATTATGGATAGTTATTTTAAAATGA
The DNA here is from genome assembly GCA_012274485.2 of Sinapis alba. Taxonomy (NCBI): domain Eukaryota; kingdom Viridiplantae; phylum Streptophyta; class Magnoliopsida; order Brassicales; family Brassicaceae; genus Sinapis; species Sinapis alba. Next base: position 297,221 of record MU105776.1, read on the forward strand.
TATTTCTACAATATATTTTGAAGAGACAAATTATTAGAAAACACCATAATTATAGTTATACTAAAATATTATAAAATAAAAGTAAATTAATATGAAGAAAACACATCTAAACATTTAATAACCATTTGTAATAGTTACATACTGAAAAAACACCACCTTTCACATAATGAGATTTCTAATATATACTTTTAAGATGAAAAAGTATGTTTAAACATGTTTTCTTCAACCAATTCAATAGTTTCATGGTTGATAAGACACGAATTTTCATCACTAATTGGTTTTCAATAGTTATGTAACGATCTATCTTGCGGATCTCGGTTCACAGCTTTGCATGACATCGATCCTAACCCTTCATCGTGGGAGAAAACACATCCACATCCACTAGTAGGTTATTGATGCGTTTTGGCATCCCTCGAACCCAAGATCTCACATGACAAGCTGTCACCAATTAGTCTGCAGATCAATTGGTAACAGCTTGTCCTCTACAGTTCAATTGGTGATAGTTGTCTTGTGGGAGAGTTGTTAAAGGGTGATCTCTTGGGTTCGAGGAACGCCAAACGCATCAATAACCTACCGGTAGATGTGGAGCCGCTTCTTCCCACGGTGAAGGATTAGGGTCGGTGCAGATTAATTGGTGCAGATTAATTGGTGACAGTTTTTCATGTGGTAGGGTTGTTAAAGGGTGAGATCTTGGGTTCGAAGAACGCCAAACGCATCAATAACCTACCGGTAGATGTGGAGCCGCTTCTTCCCACGGTGAAGGATTAGGGTCGGTGCAGATTAATTGGTGCAGATTAATTGGTGACAGTTTTTCATGTGGTAGGGTTGTTAAAGGGTGAGATCTTGGGTTCGAAGAACGCTAAATGCATCAATAACTTACCATAGGATGTGGAGACGTTTTCTCCCATAGTGAGAGGTTAGGGTCGCACCTTATAGGATTAGGGCTGTGAACCGGGGTCCGTGGAACGAGTTGTCACAAGTTACCTAATTAAAAACACATAATTTTTCAACATTAATTAAGATTCTTATTAGTAATAGTTTGTAAAAGTTATATATTGAAAAACATTATCTTTCACATTAAATGAGATTTCTAATATATACTTTTAAGATAAAAAAATATGTATAAACATTTTTTCTTCAACCATTTTTAATAGTTTCATGGTTGAGAATACACAATCTTTCATCATTAATTATTTTTTAATAGTTACCTGATTAAAAACATAATTTTTAACATTAATTAGAATTTCTGTTATTAATATATTTGTTTAAGTATGTGAGAACCCCAAAATACACAGCTATATTAACAAACTAAAAGAATTGTTCTTTTATGTATAATTAGTTGGTTTTTATCAAGATCGGACTCATAGAATAACCATACTTTTTAAGGTGCAGAATGAAATTGCAACCCCCTCTAATGTGAAATTGTTGACCTTTTCTTTAGTTTTCCATGTTCGTTCAACATTCCTCCAGTGATCGATGTGTTAATTTTGGAAGATTCAAACTACTTAGAGCATGATTATCCCTACCTCTTAAGTGGGTTTTTAAGAGGTGGTTCCACAATTTTTTAAAATTCATTTCTTCTATCTCTTATGTAAGAGCCATAGATTCTTGTGTTGTTCGCAGGCCCCACTGATATATAATGACCCACAATTGATTAAAAAAAATTAAAAAAAAAAGATTAAAAATCTCAATTAAGGTTATAAGAGTTAATCATGGTCTTATTCATTAACTATACAATCCCTACTTGATATGTTTATATGTTTTGGCTTATTTGTACGGTATTTTGAATTAGTCCGATCAAACAACTCTATCTCAAATATGTTTAATCATATAACTTTTTCTGCATAAGCAACCAAAAAGATAAATATACTTAGTAATAAAAATAACCAAATAAATATCTTTTGATCTTTTTACATACATCATTGATTATCAGAACCCAAGAGATCACCCTTATAAATTTCACGCTTATAAATTTCTCGTGCAAGATCATGAGACGAGGAATATGCTATAAAGTAGGTCCTTCAAAAAGGAAGTTTTCCACGTGGGAATCACGACCTTCGTTGATCAGTCATGTGCCTTCTCCACTCTGCCTACCAACGACAAAGCCATATAATTAAAAATTAATTTTTGATTTAACACTAATTAGTTCGGCTTCCACGGCAATCAGCTAACGGAAAATGACGTAAGCAGGTTGACGTCATCTCCCTAGCGTCATTGCTTCCGACCTTACTAAAGTTAGAGGCTAAGAAGAAGTAAACAGCAAGTAGGATACACTTAAATATCAACATGCAAATATTATTCATTTATATCTCGACATTGGTTGCTCGAATATTCGCTTCATAGTGAAAAATTCAAAATACTGTTAACAAAAGTTGCGCGTCCTACTCACTTTACATGTTTCACAAGCTTTTTCCTTTTGGGCATAGTTTTTTTTTAATAGAATTTAGCTAAAGAGAGTTAGTTTAATTAACCACTGGCTATAAAATATTTTTTTTTAATCAGGTGATGGTAACAATTTATTAAATTTCTTTTAAATTTGATAGGTGCTTGTTTATATATTATTTTGGCGACGCATGCAAAGGTTGGTGTTTGACCATAGTTCTTTTCTTTTAAATGAGTATTACTTTTAGAAATAAAATAACAATGGAACTACTTGTCCTATAAGCATAAGATCCGTAAAAAAATCTCTTTTAAATGTTAAATATTTCATGTTATAATACTAAAACGGTTGTCACTCTTTTGACTAGGCCAAAGTTCGAAAGACTCAGCAGACATGGTCATATAATTAATTTCATTTGCAGCATACAGATCCATGATTATAAAGAAATTGTCAACTACGAAAATAGTATTTCCTGCAATTCGATACATGTAGCATGGATACTCATGATGCCTGTAGAACTGTATTTAAATATTTGACCACTTTCATGATTAATCAATATTACGATTTTTTTTTTGTGTACCGACAACATTATATTTACGATATAAAGTCTGTGGTATTGTATCTTCATTAAAAAAAAAGTATATATGTGGTATTGTAGAAAAACAGTTAAAAGCTTAAAATCATTAATAAATGTTAACCAGAGCTAGCTTTTCGGTAAGATTTTGAAACCATTATCTATTGGTTCGCTTGCTAGCTAAATCCACTCAGGATCTAGCTTTTATCAAAAGTGATTAATTAGTGTAACATTATTGTCAAGGACCCGTGACATTAATTATAAACTAGATCTTGATCCCGCACGACTACACAGATCCATGTTTTACAGTATATTCAAACTTTAAAAAATAGAATTTTAACGGTTCAGTTTACTATTTTTATTTATTATCTAGACTATGTATTTCATCACTGTGTCATGTAACATGATCGTCCATAAAATGTTGTGAACCGTAAACATTGTAGTAAGAATTTTACAACTATATATATTTTTATAATTTAATAATTTTTCAACTCAATAATAGTATATCACTCTTAGCAGAATAACTTATGAGATGAATCACTTATATAATTATATTGTATTTGTTAAATTTATATATTAAGAAATTTTGTGGGAAATATTTAAAATATACAAAAACAAAAAGTAACAATATGAAATCTATCTTATTTAAATAGATTATATTTTGCACTTAATTTATTCAAAACCTTTAAAATAAAACTATAAATAATTCTAATAATTTTCTTAACAAATTAATAACAATCATACAAAACACAAGAATAAATATTAATTGTATTTTGGGCCGTAGTAATCTATGATTCAAGTTAAGTCCATTTACTTCTTTTGAATATATTGTTATTCATGTTTCCAAATAATATTATATTCTTTTTTATTGATATTCATGTTTCCGAATATTTTTCAAATGTACTTCTACTTTAATAAGATACTAGAACTTGACCCGTGCTCCTGCGCGGATGTTTGATTTAACTTATGTTTAACGTAAATTCATAAACCGTTGGTTTTATAAAAAAATTATGTATTTTTTTATGTTTTGTAATTTACATACATAGTAAAATATATTATTTTATAATATAGATGTTTGATAATATTTTTTTTATTTGTACATAACGTTATATTAAAATTTTATAATTTTATAATTTGATGCAATTTGATGTGATTGTACTATTTATATATTAACTTATTATTTTTTGTTAATTTATTTTAAAATAAAACAACATACTAAACTTTTTTTTTGCATTACCTTTCAATAAATTATTATTAATTTTATAATATTTTATTTTTTCGACAATTGAATTCTCAAATTTTTTATATTTTATTAAACTAAATAAGGTAATACTATATTTAAAATTATTTTATATTGTATTTGATATTATCAGATTATCAATAACAATTAATTTAGATATTTGATTTTAATTAATTTATATATTTGGATATTTGGATATTTGGTTTAGATATTTAGTTTTAAATAAAATGGCATAATTTGTAAATAAGAAAGAAATTTAATGACTAAATGTGTAAATAAAAGAAAGTATTTAATATGCTATCCACGTTTCCAAACAATTCTCATTTATTCTGCTATCCTTGTTTCCAAACAATTCTTATTTATTTTGTTATCTCTGTTTCCAAACAGTTCCAAAAGGTACTTCAGTTTTAATAATATAGATATATATAGCTATTTAGAGTACCCCATTAGAAATGCTCTTATTCGAGGATTTGATTGGATAAACTTCAAAGAAAATCTGAAACCCTTTAAGATGTGAAATCGTAATAATAAAAAGAGCAATTATCTCAAATAGTCATTTTTAAGTTTTTATCACAAAATAGTTTTAAAATACCAAAATAGCTTTTTTGTTTTGAAATTTTTAATTTTAATTTTTTTTTTTAATTTAAAACCCAACTCCAAAATTTTACCCTTAACTCTAAACCTTAAATTTAGATTAATCAACTTTAGGATTATAATTATAAAATATTTTTATCATTTTTATTCTTAAAAACTATTTTTATGAAAATAGACTAAAAGGGATATCCTAAGGAATTTCACTAATAATAATACTAATAAAGAAAATCACTTGTTGTTGTAGCAATTCCATTCAAGAAGCTTCGTTGAATCTACGCATGAGAGTAGCCATTAATATTAGTTTATCACTTATTTAAATGCAAAGACACTTTGGTGATGTTATATTATTTATTTGATTTCTTTCCCTTAGATTTTGATGTATTTATAAACAGTATATATCTGCTTAACAAGATCCCTCCTCCTCCTAGCTCAACAACACCAAAAAATATTAAACAACATTCTTGAAAGAATGAACTACCCTTCAAACCCTAACCCCTATTTTATAGATTTCCCTGAAACTTTCACATCCGATGATTATGATGATGCTTTTCAGATGATCATGGAACAAATCAGCCTCGAGGATCACTCGCCCACCTTGAGTTGGACTTCGTCTGAGAAATTACTGGCTGCAGAAGTCACAAGCCCTCTTCAAACAAGCCTAGTTTCCTCACCTATGAGCCTTGAAATGTAAGTCAATATTTTCTATCATACAGCTTAGCATATTGTATACTACAGTGATATATTTCAAACTATAATAATTTTATAGAGGGGACAAAACTGAGACGAAGAAGAGGAAGAGACACAAAGATGATCAGATTATTCACGTGTTTAAAACGAAATCTAAAGAAACTGCTTTAGATGACGGATATAAATGGAGAAAATACGGCAAGAAACCGATAAGGGGTAGTCCATTTCCGAGGTAAATCATTGATTCTAACTTCGTATAGGATGCATAATTGTTTTTATATATAGTTGCAATTTAACGACTCGTACATGCTTACTTTTAAATTTTATGACAACTTGGCCTAATAGGAGTTGCATCTTGCATATCAGCATATGCTATAGTTTGTGTTGGTTTGAGTATCGCAATGAATATGTCCACTTGATAAATTAAGAAATTATGCATCTCTTAAAGTGTGTATATATTAGTTAAGTGTCAAATAGCCAACTTGTTTACATAGTCGAGGCTCTGAGTTTTACAAGTTAATTTCTGCTCTTTTTGCACTAAGCCACAGCGGATAGTCAAAAACCAGACAAAACCTTGTTCATCGGTTTAGTAAGAAATAAGATAAAACCAAAGTCTAGTGGTTTCGTTTTCTTTGTGTTACACAATTATTCATTGCAGAAGTCACACATCAGTTTCATTTTCTGACACTAGTATGAGCTTGTTTTCTACCTACAAATTCGATTACATAAGTATGATAAAGTTTCAATAATCATTATATTTATAATTAAGAATTAGCACCCCTTTATGAAGTTCGACTAATAAGGTTTCTCTAATACTTTACAAGTTTAGGTAAATGTATAATATATAATATGGTTGGTGTTTCTTCTTCACAGGAGATGTTTCTTGTCCAAATGCATGTTTCTATATGTATGTTTTCATGCGTATAAGCCAACATGCAGATATAGATAGTATATATATACTATCACCATATTTAAATAATATATATATATATATATATATATATATATATATATATATAT
>MU105777.1:0-11872 GCA_012274485.2 Sinapis alba
TTTCAACTCCACGCCGTCTGGTCTCTCTCAGATTCCCTCATGTAAGCGCCAATTTTCATAATCACAAATGAATACATAATAATATTTACATATTGACTGGTCGTTATTCGTTAACGTTACAGATATCTAGTGGTGGTTACATCGGCGACGGTTATTTACTCGGTCTTGCAACTGGTTTTAAGTGGGACCAGACTAATGAGAGGATCACAAGTGGTTCGGACAAGAACACAAGCATGGTTTTGTTTCGTTGCGGATCAGTTATTGGGATATGCTATGGTGAGTGGAGGATCAGCGGCTTTAGGAGTGACGAATATGAACAGAACAGGAATCAGACACATGCCTCTTCCCAACTTCTGCAAGTCTCTCGGTTTCTTCTGTGACCATCTCGCAATCTCCGTCGTCTTCGCCTTGTTCGCATTTCTTTTACTGGCTGCTTCCTCTGTTCTCGACGTTCTCCTTCTTTCACGCTGACTGCTAGAGAATTTTTACCGTTTTACCCTTTTATGTCTTGTCCTGTTTGTTTCCTAAGTCTGGTGATTATCATCATACAATAGTGTGTTCAGGTCGTAACTTTTGTTTGTTTCTATCGATGTTGGTGAATCTTTTCTGTTCAATAGTTTTGAATTTTGTTGACTGAGTCCCATATAAACGACAAAAACGCGCTTCAAAGTTGTAATCCAAGAAGAAATGGAGTATGGTAATGCCTTAATGGAAAGAGGACTTAGTTTTATTACCTTTCTTGGTTACGTCAATACACAGACAGTATCTTCACGTATAACAAATGAAGAAAATAAACACATCTAGAATCAAACATGTGAAAACAAAAAGCAGCTCTAAACCAAACCAACTAAAAAACATGAATTCGATTATGTTCGATTTTAGAGAAATATTTTTCGGAAGTGGGCTCGTCTGATCTGGCCTGAAAACAATTAAGGCCCCATCTAAATCTGTCTCGGCCCATTAAAATTAGTTAGATTTCATAAATGTACTTTCCAACTTTTCACGTGCACATTAAGTATACACGTTTTATAACTGAGTTGAAATCTTAATTCAAACTCAGGGCCGGCTTAATAGGGGGGGACAAGGGGTGCGACCGCCCCGGGCCCAAGTCCGTGTCCCCCCGTATAGTAAGAGTTAAGGGGCCCAATTTTTTTATAAATACATATTTTTATATAGAAAAAAAAACAAAAAAATAATAATTAATAGAACTTAAAGGGGTCCAAATATATAAAAGTTCTATTTGCATCACAAAATATATAAAATATTATTAATTTATTTTTAAAACATTAAATAAATATAAATTTTAAGAGGTAAAAAAAATTTCGCCCTAGGGCCCTTGATTGGGTTAAGCCGGNTGAGTTGAAATCTTAATTCAAACTTGGAGGGAATTGTATGTATATCGTTTGATGATGGTTCTTAAATCCTTCGTTGTAGTGGTCAAAAAATTTCTGTGGTGGATTTTGAATGGATGATTAATTAATACAGTTGAAACTTAAGTAATTGTGGATACTTTACTGTAATTCTCAGCCGGTGTTGTTACCGGACCGGACACTGGAGGAGAACTGGAGAAGAGCGTGCGGTGGACAGAAACGTAATTATAACATCGAACTCTATGGTCCTTCTGCATATTATCCGAAACCAACTAGAGATGAATCGGAAAAAGTAAAAAAAAAATCAGACCAAAATTTACAAAAGATCCGGACATTTACTGTTTCTCTAAATCCAAAAAAATCAAAAATAGACCAGAATAAAACCTAGAATTGAATGAAAATCTCAATATCAAAAACATAACAAAGTATTGATTAATTTTAATTACAATAATATATAATTATTAAATCAAAAGTTATTTAAAAAATGAATTATTTTTTGTTTTACTGGTTTTAACTTGTAAATATTATCTAATTATTAAATCAATATATTTTGCAATAAAATTAATAATCGTGTATCAGTTTGTTACCGTATTAATTAAAACGCAACGTTTTCACAAAAACCAAAAAAAAATTGGAGAGTAGCTTGTCAAGCTCACGTGGGGGATCCAGATTCAACCGGATTGGTAGTATCGTAACATCTCTCTTTCCCTAATCTCTCTATTATATAATGTGCTATTTTTTTATAAACATGTGACTAATTTGTAATTTTTATATCAGTAATGTATTGAACATGTAGTGATACAACAACTGCCAGAGTGGAAAGCACATGGATGGAATATTCCTAAGACTCTGACTAATAATGATGATCCCGAAACTTATACGTGAAAACGATCCATTCATTTGATATTGTTGTAATTACCATATCATGAAACTCTGACGACCATTTTTTTTTATAATATTCGTCGATATTTAACCACACAACTAACTATTTAGATAAAAATAAAATGTTTTTAAGGTATAACCAAATAGCCTTCCATTAAATGATATTCATACAAATTGGATAAAACAATTACATGAACGAAACGGGACCAAACTCCAAACAAAGGAAGATGTAGATCGAGAGACAAAGAAACCAAACACAGAAATATGAATCGCATTTTATATGCTTAGAAGTCAGATGCAAGAGGAACATGTTCGGAAGTCATGAAAACATTTCCATAGATAAGTCCAGCGAGTCCACCACCAATGAGTGGTCCAACCCAGTAGACCCAGTGACCAGAGAAGTCTCCAGCTGCAACAGCTGGTCCAAAGGAACGTGCTGGGTTCATGGATCCACCGGAGAATGGACCAGCGGCGAGGATGTTAGCACCAACAATGAGACCAATGGCGAGAGGAGCGATGGTTCCAAGAGAACCTTTCTTGGGATCAGCGGCGGTGGCGTAGACGGTGTAGACTAAAGCGAAGGTGATGATGATCTCCAACACTACTCCTTCTATCGCTCCTAGTCCAGCTGCAACGCTGTGAGTTGGAACCGCCTGCGTTTTTACAATAGTACAAGGCGTTTGTTTCATTAATTCATTTTAATTAGACAAAAACTTACAATTTTATGTAACTTCAACTTTAAACAAATCAAATGTCTAGTATATATATGTTAAACACAGAAATGGACAAACAAAAACTATTGAAAAACTTTTTTGACCTTGTAACCTTTTTGACCAAGACCCTACAATATTTTTTTTTTGTAAATGTAGACCAACAAAGCTATTATTACATAACTTTCTGTTTCCGAAAGGTTTATTATGCTAAAAATCACTAGAGATTTAAATGATTTCTTCTTTTCTTGTTAGTGAAAAGTTGATTTTTGGAGTATGTAGGTTCTACTAGTGGAAAACACAATTTTATTATATATATTAGTAAGGACGTTGTGATGAGAACATACCAAACCACCGGTGACGAACTTAAGAAGGAAGCAAGCGGCGGTGGAGCCGAGAAGCTGAGCAACCCAGTAGAAAACTCCGGTGATGAGTGTGATTTGACCACCGAGAGCAAGGCCAAAAGTGACTGCTGGGTTCACATGGCCACCGGAGATGTTGGCTCCGATTGCAACCGCGACGAAGAGGGCGAAACCATGGCACACAGCGATGGCTACAAGCCCGGACGTATCAAGAGCAGCATCCGATGTCAGCTTCCCTATATACATAAATGTGACACGTTCATTAAGTATAATGGACCCATTGTTACAGATTATGAAAGACTATATATATATTTAAATATGTTTAGTTACGAACCGTAGGCAATGGCGGAACCAACACCAGCGAAAACAAAGAGCAAAGTGGAGATGAACTCAGCGAGGTAAGCTTTTAGAGAAGCCAAGCTGAAAGAATCATCAAAAGAACCAAAAGCAATTCCTGCCATTGTTTTAGATGAAGAATGAAAAAGTTTGTTTGAATGTTTTATTTTGCTTAATGAAGAAGATGATAAGACCTTTTGCATGCCAATCTCTTATTATATAGGGGTCTCGTCATATATACATCCATACAATATAAGTATTTTAAAACAAATCTTTTTAATTATGAGTTTATTTTGTGGTGGGTTGGATATGAATTAATAAATGATTTCATGTGTGTTTCCATTTTACTCTATAGCTATTCGTGAGTTGTGTCTGGAAGTTGCCTAAAAAGACTAAAATAATGAAATTTACGTGGAACCCAACACTCTAGAAAAAGCAAGATAATATACACATAAAATAGTAATGCATTTTGCTATATATAACCTTACTATATAATTCATGACCTAGTCGTCGTTAGTCTGTATGAAGTTCTCACAAGTCACATCCAAACTATAACACTAGTACGACAAATAAATAAGTAAATATTAAAATTATGATTTCTAATGATTAATGTTTCATTAATTATTTAAAACAAAACTATATAGGAAAACTTTCAAAATACCAAATTTATGTTTTGATTTTCAAAATACCACCAAAATCCAATTTTTTTTTCAAAATACTACAAATTTTCTATTCACGAAGTTTTTGATTTTCTAAAATGACCAAGGGGTTTTGAATCAGTTAGTAACTCTCTCTTTAAAGTTGTAAAGGGACTTCTTAGATTTAAAAATTGTCTATATTAAGAATTTTCTAAAGATGTGAATATGTGATACTTTGGACACAAAAGTTATATTTTTGATAGTTTTCTAATACACTTTGAGCTATATATCGCTTTTTGTATTATAAGAAAATATTGTCAAGCAATATTTTGTATAAAGCGGATGTATGTCTAAAAAAATTGTCAACTATTTGGATCGGATTTTTAATTGAGTAAAAATGGCCGGTTTTAAAGTAAAGGCCGGTTTGAAGTGATCGAAATAAGGGTGGTGTGTGGTGGACCCAAAAGATAGAGGAGCTTCAAAATTCAAAAAAAAAATGGATAAAACATAACGATCAGATTAGAGTGAGAAGAAAACAAATGGATATGAACAAGAAAAACTAAGGAGGGGCAACTGTGAGCTGTAATCAATGTGTATGACTGATAGACCGGCCAAAATATGAGGTGGTTGCATGTGACATGATCTTTTTAGAAGATGTGACTCGTTTATGATTTGATTATATTCCATTGCACAATGTTAAATTAGGTCCCTCCACTATTTACCATTTATATGAACATATCCTTCATGTGTATTGATTCACCCTCTTGTACATTCTTACTCTTATTGAATCCAGTGCTACCTAGATAGATACCTTTGTTGTCTAACAATGAGCAAACTTTAAAACAAACGTTTGTGTCTTCAATTTTGTATCTTCTTATAATAACTAGAAATAAAGTTTTTTAAAAAGTTTTTTTCAGAACCAAACATTATGTTGAGATAGGAATGACATGTGTTGATGTTTTACATCTATATGTTAAGGTTCTTACTAATCCACAAAACTGAATACATATTAACAAGATTCATTACTACCTGCCAGCCTGCCATCTTATCAAATACGCCAAAAGAGAGTCGTTCAATGGGATCATTATCCTCTTAATTAACTATAACTCTTTATTAAACTTACTTAGTTGAATGATAACCCGTTTATAACTATATAATACCATATAAACAAACAACGATGGTTTTGCGATTGGTTGTGGGCCGGTGGAATAATTCGAATCCTAAGAGTTTAATAAGCTTCATATTCGTTGTCATGTTGCCTCCATGCCCAAGCATTTTTCCAATTTTAGATCTGTTTGACTTGATAATTAGCTCATTGTTAATCAGTAACCTCTAATAATGCTTCTCTTAAACCTTATAATTAACCACGTTTTCAACGAAAATGCTCAATAAATATATTAATTTAAATACTCTTTTGAGTTTTGGCTGTGTAAAAGAAAAGTATAAGAACGTTGTAGCTCGGTTTATTAAAGACCAAGACAAACCAAATCGAAGACATTTGGTTATCACAAGACGACTGGTACAACTTTACACTTTGGTTTTCTTCTGAAAGTTGTAAGAGTTCATACGATGCCATACGCAACACACTTATTTAATAGTCTTTTGAGATAACCCGTTTAATTTTATATCAAAGTATTATTTTCTTATTTAACTTTATATTAAATTTGTTGAATAATAACCCGTTTTAAACATTTATAAGTACACAATACTATATAAACAATGATGGTTTTGCGATTGGTTGTAGGCTGGTGGAATAAATCGAATAGTAAGAGTTAATAAACTTGATTTTCGTTGACATGTTGCCTCCATGCCCAAGAATCTTTCCAAATTTAAATCTGTTGACTTGATAATTAACTCATTACTAATCAATATTCCATCCGTTTTTTAATATAAATCGTTTTAGTATTATTCACATAGATTAAAAAAATAATTAATTTTTTATATTTTGAATATAAAAATATCATTAATTATGATAAACTACAATTTAATCAATATCAAAATAGAATGTATATCATTATTGGTCATATAACATTAATTACTAATAAATTTTACATCGAAAAATTGAAAACATCATATAATTTGAAACACTTTTTTTTTCTAATTATATTTATTAAAAACGGAGGGAGTAGCATATAATGAATTAAGCTGCTCATAACCTTATAACTACATACGTTTTCAACAAATATGTTCAATATATGTACTAATTGTAAGAAGTACAAAAACGTTGTAGATCGGTTTATTGAAAACCAAGACACACCAACCCGAAGACACTTATTTGGGTAACACAAGAAGGTACAATTTTACAATTCGGTTCACTTCTCAAAGTTGTAAAATTTCATAGTGTCACACACATAGCAGAGACATGCTGGGACTCGGGTACAGCTTGAGACTTGAGACTCTGGCCGGTTTATTTTTCTTTTCAGTCTCTGTGTTCTCCGGGAAAGGGTATAGACGCACAGCAACGGTAATAACCACTCTGGTCAAACACAAAACGCTGTGAGAGATGAGCTTCTTGGATCAGATACTCTCCCCAATCTTCATTTCCAAACTGTTTATGTATCTCTCTTGCATCAAACGTATCCACCATCTTCTTTCTTTTGTCCTTTCTGAGACCACACAATGTTCTTCAGATAATCAAGACTCTTGTAACATAGTTTTTTAATCTATAAGTTGGGATAAAGAATCACCTCTTCCTGTGCCTCGCGTTCATCACGGTCGCGTGCAGCTGCTCAAAAGAGATGTTAGCCAAAAAAAAGAAAATAGAGTGACTGCAACAATCTCACCATAGGTAATAATAAAGTCAGAAAGCTCTTCTTACTTTCAAGCTTTGGTTTGCATCTTTTTCAAGAACAAGTCCAGCTTTCACAAATGCATCAGTGATAACTTCTGAACTTGCGGTTAAGAAAAAATCAAAAGCACATACGCTAAACTCTAAACTAAACATTATAACCGAAAATTAGGATACTACAAGCACGTAAAAGCCTGCCTTCATCACCAATTTCTTCAACAGGAATGTAGAGCACACGAGCCTTAGCTAATGATCCTCTCATACAATCCTTAAGAAGATAGCAAAACAGCAGATGAGTGAACCAACCATTAGGTAAATGAATTGTAAAGCAAAGCCAAGGAACATATCAATCTCACCAGTCCTTTAAGTCTAATGAATAATGGCCGGTTATCCAAAGCATCCATCACACTAGGAGATATACTCTGTTTTTTTCAGTAAACAAAACACTCAATGTCATGAAGCAGTTTCTAAAACGAATGAATACGAATCTCTTACCTTCAGAATATCACGGGCTGTATTAAGTCGATCTTTGTTCCATAGCTTCAGCATAAGCACAGTCAAGTGAAAAGTACTCGGCTTAATGAAGATGGACTTTTCAATTCCCAAGTCTGCCAATGTATAAAACGTACCAAACATGTCAGAGGAACAGAGCTTTTTCTACTGGAGATTCCACAGATATTAAGTTCATGTTTTTACCAAGTAAAGTGGATGACTTTGTTTCTTTTGCTTTAGGCGGGTAACTGACGATTGGTATGCTCCTGATATCCACACTGACTTGGTTTGTTTCACTATTAGCGTTTAGATCAACCGCCACACTTGTGGTTTCATCAACAGCTATGCTTTGGTTTCCGAGTATAGAGTTCTGAAAATTGACTAGCTTTTCCACTAACTCAGGGTGTATGGCTAATGGAAGTGATACAAAGTGTGAGTAGTCAAGACTCGGACTCTTTACAACCTGTAAAGTGAATTCCAATGAGCACAATCTAAAAGACAAGTACAAAACTAAAGACCAAAGGGAACCTCATCGATAATGGTAGCTATTCTTTCTGAAGCTTTGGTCACAAGGTCCACTGAACCACCTTCAATGGCTGAAAAGAGAAAAAAAAAGGATAAGGTCATAGACATCAGGTAGTAAATTACAGTGGGGTTCAAAAAAATCTTACTGATGTGATCTTCGTTTCTTGATGATGGAAAGATGATCTTCACTCCCATCTCCTCTTCAATTTTCATCTGTGTAGTCCCTCTTTTTTTGCAAAGATCACAACCCCATTAGCACTAAAAGAAACCCCCACAAATGTATATGATTAACAAAACATAGCTCTTACTCTTTCCCTTTGATGAACTTCATCAAAGAAGACCCAACCTGCAACAAATACACACAAAGTCAGAAAAAAATTAGTTAAAACAAGAGGAGGGAGGCTACAGGAGACATCAGGACCTCAAGAGAAACAGAATGCTTTCCAGCTGAGGTTGTCTCATTCACTCCTCTTTCGGTAACTTCCTCAGAAACACCACTTGATTTGCTACACTGAGCTTCTGCTTCTGTTTAACATGAGAAGCAAAGAAAGATATGAATCTATCATAAGATCAAACTGCTAAAGTAAAGATGCTATATAATATAACCTGAATCAACAACGGAAGAGGAATGAGTGGAGATGGGTCTCCACACTAAATTCACCATCTTTTCCTTCTTCTTGCTTCCATCCATTGCAGCGCTTCCCCTAAAACTCATGATACTGAAACGTTCCTGCAATGAGAAACAATATCAAATCACTACTAATGATTTAGTGATTTACACCTCACAAAACAAAGGCCAAGGAGAAGACAATTGACTGTGTTTGACATCAAAACAAAAGTAGCTTACTTGTTTCGATTTAAGACATCTACTCGTAAACGCAAGTACACGATCAACCCTAAGAACACAGATTCCAAAAGAAATGAATAAAAGGTTCGATTTTTAATGCAGAGAGGGTTTTTTTTTTTGCTCTTATACCCACCCAATGAAGAGGATAGAGAACCGAACCTGAAGAAAGACCTGCAAATTAACATCTGTCTTTCCTCCGCCTCCACTCCTCCTCAGCCGTGCCGATGTTTTTTCTTCCGCCAACGTTTTTTTTACTTATCACTACTTAACCCATTACTTCCAAGAAATTTTAGTTTTTATCACATACTTTTAAAATCGACTGTTATGACCTTCAAAATATTATCGTGTCTAGAAAAGGATATCTCCTCTACTGTGTGCCTTGTTAAACAAGATATTGGTTTGTGATTTAAAAGGAGTTTAGATGATTTTAAAAACTAAATAGAATTACCACTGATCACGGTTTAATTTGAGATAGCAAACAGTATTATAATGTTTAAATTAAGACACTAAAGTGTCATTACCAGTTACTGCGATTACACAACACACACACACATATTACATATGTTGACCACTGCTCATAGTTTTGACATAGATGGCCTTGTTCGTTTGGCTGTCGCTAGCCTCAACCACCAGAGTCTACGACTAGCGGCTACTATTAGACATTACTACTATTGATCCTTTTTCAATGTCACTTACGGTGGTGGAAGAGGTAATGAGCCACAAGATGGACATAAAACAAAGTCCATCTTAAAACCAAGGCACACGATTACATTCCTTAACAAGAGAAAAATATACAAAAAAAAACAACAGATCATTGGGGATAAAGTCAAAGTTTATGTTTCAAGCTAATAGAAATATTGTAGAAACGTAAAGCCAAGGTTGTTCCATCTTACCAATCCTTTAAGTCGCATGAAGACGCGCGAATGCTTGAAAAACATATGTTTTTGATATGATTATCATCCAAATCAAATCCAAAAACACTCGATGAGAATCAAGAAAGAGAGAGAGACTTTATCCATACTCAAAGCGCAACTTTGCCGGCGTTTAAGACTTTTCACGTTAAAGCTCTTTTTACTTCATTTAACATATAAATAAGCGTAAAGAAGTTGCAAGAGGCTTGGTCAATGACTCCATCAAAGCCTCACTGTCCCACCTAAACCCACAGAAAACCATTAGATCGACAAAGCCAAATCCATAGCCAACCCTATACACGCAGTAAACTCGACTTGTCGAACTCCAGTGTGGGAAAGACTTGCAAAGGTGGATAATTAACCACTTCACAAAAGGAAACCATGGTGTTTTGTAACGACCTTAAGACTATTATTCAGTGCAACTTTTTTTTTTAAATTCATTGCAACTTAATCAATGATACGCATGCGTTTCTCTTAAACCGTTGAACTTAATGCTTTTGAAAAAAAAATAGTTTATGTAAAGTTAGGGACTACGGAACACACGCGGATTATGTGTCCTAAATGTTCTTTTAAATATTATAATCACATTGCAAAACCAACTTAACTTATTTCCTACACAGTTTTGCGCCTTACGCATCTCCTTCTATAAGGGAACCACCACATCAAAATAACACCAGAGGACAATCTTTAACCACAAAACAAAACAAAACAGAAACAATATGTCTGAGTTTCTCCCGGAAGAGTTAGCCGTTGAGATACTCGCAAGGCTTTCCATGAAGGATCTGGCTCGTTACAGATGCGTATGCAAGACATGGAGAGATCTCATCAACCACCGTGGCTTCGCCGAAAGGTACAGAGACATTTCTCCAGCGAGGTTCGTGTCGTTTTACGACAAGGGTTTCTACTTGCTTGACATGGAAGGCAATAATTTAGTTATCAAAAACCCACATAAGCTCGATTTCCCTTTGGATCAGGCCATGATCGATGAGTCCACATGTGTACTTCATTGTCATGGGACGTTATGTGTGACATTAAATAATCACACATTAATCGTTTGGAATCCATATTCGAACCACTTCAAGATCGTACCAAATCCCGGTATAATCCTTGATTCAAACATCATTGGTTTCGGTTATGATCCGGTTTCAAACGATTACAAACTCGTAACGTTTATCGACCAGCTTGGTTCCTCCACGGCGCAGGTTTTTGAATTCAGAACCGGTTCTTGGGTAGAGACTGTACAGGTTCCTTATCCTGATTGGCATTACAGAGAGAGAGTAGGTACCTTCTTGGATCAATATATCTATTGGATTGCATACCGGTCTAATGTCGACCGGTTCATCCTATGCTTTAATCTCTCAACCTATGAATACCGGAAATTAGCTCTCCCGGTTTACAACGAAGGTGTCACGTGTTCTTGGTTAGGCGTTACAAGCCAAAAGCTTTGCGTTATAGAGTATGAACCGTGCGAGAAAGAGATTCGGGTTTCGGTTATGGAGAAAACCGAATCATGGAACAAAATTATAAGCTTTTCAATGTTGGACTTTATCTATGTACAAGATCGTAAATGTGATTATCAAGTCGACTTCGTGTCGTTTACGAAAAATAATGATTTATTCGTAACGTTCACTGGGTACTACGATGATTTCGAGACGGAAGCTGAAGAACGTGAGAAGAAAAAGATGTTCTTATACAGAACCGGTGATAAGACATTTGAACAAGTCCGGTTTTGTAACTCTTTAGCCGGATTTCGGTTTCTTGGTGAATATGTGGAGTCTCTTGTGATTTTTGATCGCATATTTATTTGAACCAAGAAAAAATAATAAAAAGTTGAAAAAATATTAGCTTATTTTTGTTGAGATGAATTTCTTTTTGAAGAACAAAAAGAAAAGAGTTGAAAAGCTCAAACCCAATGCGTGTGGTAAAACCCAAGCAACAAAATAATTAACGTAAAAAATTATCCAAGTGGAATAGCTTAATAAACAGAATTTTTTTTTTTTTTTTTTTTTTT